>RJWT010024475.1:0-16472 GCA_004365215.1 Cuniculus paca | reverse complement strand
AGGGACATTGGAAGTTACACACCTGAAATTTCTGAAAAGATAGCAAGTGAAATAAAGAAATGAATCCATGAGGCCAAAGAGGAAATCAGATCAGAAATAATCTCTCAGGTAAAGAAACAAATGACAACCTTAATGAAGGAGTTGCTCAGTATAGCTAGAGAAGATGTAGATTAAAAAGGAAAAGTACAAGAGCATGGGGAAATGATGGAAACCTTAAATGAACAATATAGCAAAGAAATAGAATGCATGAAACAAATTCAAAGAAATATACAGGAAATTAAAAATTCCATTGAATGCTGGCAAAATCACTTGAATAAAACTGAAGACAGCCTTTCAGACCTTGAAGACAGGATCACAGCTAGTGATATTGAAAGGAAAGAACTTTTAATAATGGCAAGGGACCATGAAATAACAATTCAGGAGCTCCAAGATGATTCAAAGAAAGACAATATAAGACAGATAGGTATCAATGAAAACACAGGATTCAACCCAAATGACATAAAAAAAACTATTTGCAGAAGCAATAGCAGAAAAAATTTCCTAAGCATGGGAAAAGAATCTGAAATACAGATAAGTGAGGCATATAGAATTCCAAACAACCATAATCAAAATAACTCTGCACCCAGATATATCATAATCAAGATCCTAGAAATTCAACATAAAAACAGAATACTAAAAGCTGTTGGAGAAAAAGAAATGGATCACCTATCAGGGAAAGCCCATTAGCATCATGGCCAACTTCTTAACACAAACCCTTAAGTCAAGGGGAGCTTGAAGTGAAGAATTTCAAGCCCTGAAAGAAAACAACTTTCAACCCAGATTGATGTCCCCTGCAAAACTATCTTCCAAAATTAATGGAGAAATAAAAAATTTCCATGACAAACAACAACTGAAGCAATTCATGTCCACTAGCTCAAACCTAGAAAGACTACTGAAAGATATTCCAGATAGAGATATAAATGACCACATATTCCAGAATACCAACAGAAACAAACCACCAGGCAGGGCAAGAAATAAAACAAAGCAGAAAAGCAGGGAACAAACAACAGGAAAACAATGTGACAAAGATGTACCACTACATGTCAGTTATAACCATCAGTGCAAATGGCCTCAATTCACAAATTAAAAGAAATAGATTGGCAAAATGGATCAAGAAACAAGATCCAACAATATGCTGTATACAAGAAACACGTCTAACTCAAAAAGAAACTCAGCGATTGAAAGTCAAAGGTGGAAAAGAATATTCCATGTGACAGGAACCCAGAAAAGAGCAGGGGTAGCTATTGTTTTTGCAGACAATGTGAACTTCAAGCCAAAAGTGATCAAAAGAGATAAAGAAGGTCACTACATACTTGTTAAGGGAAAAATTCAAAAAGAAGAGATAAGAATCCTAAATATATATGCACCAAATAAGGGAGCACCCAACTATATAAGACAAATACTAATAGACAAGAAAAATCAAATATTCAACAGCACAACTGTAATGAGGAACCTTAATACCCCATGGTCACAAACAGCAACAATAAATAAATAAATAAGTAAATAAATCTGAACTGAATCAAACCTGTGAAGAATGACTTATTAGATGCTTACAGTGTTCCATTCAATGACAACAGAATACACATTCTTCTCAGCTGCACATGGGACATTCTCTAACACAGACCATAGAACATTCTTTTAAAAATGCAAAGGAATTGAAATTATTCCATGCATATTATCTGACTATAGTGCACTGAAATTGGAAATTAAAGGTAAAGGAAACTGGAAAAACTACATAAATTTGTGGAAATTAAATAACACCCCCGTGAACAATCAATGGGTCACAGATGAAATTAAAGAAGAAATTAATATCTACAATTCCATGAAAATGCAGATGAACATAATGGAACCTGTGGGACACAGTGAAAGCTTTTCTATCAAGGAAATATACAGTATTGAATACTTACTTCAGGAAAACAGAATGAGCACAAATAAACAAACTAATGTTGCACCTCAAGCTTCTAGAAAAAGACAAACAAGTCAAGACCAAAGTTCATAGAAGGGAAGAAATTAAAAAGATCAGAGCAGAAATTAGTGCAATTGAGACTAAGAAAACAATATAAGAATTAATTAATCAAAGAGTTGGTTCTTTGAAAGAATAAACAAAATTGATAAATGCCTAGCTAACCTTATCAAGAAAAGAAAAGAAAAACCTCAAATACATCCAACAAGGAATGAAAAGTGTGAAATTACTACAGATCCTGTGTAAATTCAGAAGATCATCAATACCTACTCTGAAAATCTTCACTCACATAGTGTTATGGTTAATACATTTTGACAATTTGAGCAGATTAGAAGTTTAACTGAGAGACTCAGCAGGGAGCCAGGGTTCTTACTTTGTAATATCCTCATCCTGTGCAAAGGAGGGCAAGGAGATTTTGTGAGTGCTACCCGCCCTGGGGATGAGGATGGCCTGAGTACAATATAAGGAAGAAGAAGAGGTTTCCCCTTCCTCCTTTTGCTCTGGCTGCTGCCTTGAAGTGTTGCCCCTGTGCCATGCCACCCTGCCTTGGAGCCAGCTGATCATGGACTGAAATCTCCAGAAACTGTAAACTAAATAAACCTTTCCTTGCTTCACTTTGGGTGTCGGGTTTTTTGTCCCAGCAGTGAGAGAAAAGTAACCAAGACACATAGGCTGGAAAACACAGAAGAAAAAGGAAAATTCCTAGAAATGTATGAATTATCAAAGCTGAATCAGGAAGATATAAAAATTTTGAATAATCCAATATCAATTACTGAAATTGAAAACATAATTAAAAACTTGCCAACAAAGAAAAGTCCAGGTACTGCTGGATTCACGGCTGAATTCTACAAGAAATTTAGAGAAGATTTAACACCAATACTCCCCAAACTCTTTAATGAAATTGAAAGGGAAGCAATTCTCCCTGACTCATTCCTGGAGGCAAGTAGTAACCTGATACCAAAACCAAAGAAAGATGCAACCAAAAAAGAGAACTGTAGGTCAGTCTCCCGAATGAACACAGATGCAAAAACCCTCAATAAAATACTAGCAAAAACAATGCAGCAAATTATCAAGATTATACACCATGACCAAGTGGGATTCATCCCAGGAATGCAGAGATGGTTCAACATACACAAATCAATAAATGTAATACACCACATCGACAGAGTCAAAGACAGAAATCACAAAAGTCCAACACTCATTCATGATAAAAACCCTACAGAAAATCAGAATAGATGGTCTCTACCTCAATCTGATAGAAAGTCATCTATGACAAACCAACAACCAGCATCATACTAAAAGGACAAAAACTGAAACCTTTCACTCTAAAATCAGTAACAAGACAAAGATGTCCACTATCACCACTCCTCTTCAATATAGTTCTGGAAATGTTGGCCAAAGCAATTTAGACAAAAGAGAGAAATAAAAGGAATAAGGGCAGGAAAGGAGGAAGTTGAACTATTATTGTTTGCAGATGACATGATACTTTACATCAAAGACCCCAGAAACTCCACCAAACAACCACTACTAGAGTTAATAAGCAAATTTGGCAGCATAGCTGGATACAAAAATCAACACTCAAAAATCAATAACATTCTTGTGCACAAACAACAAACTCATTGAGAGAGAAATTATGGAAATAACACCTTTCACAATAGCACACAAAAAATGAAATACTTAGGAATCAATCTAACAAAGGATGTAAAAGATCTATGTATTGAAAACTGTAGTCCTCTGACAAGGGAGATGGTAGAGGATATCAGAAAATGTAAAGATATCCCTTGCTTTTGGATAGGAAGAATCAACATTGTGAAAATGGCCATACTCCCAAAATGCAAACACACAGGAAGTACTTCAAAGAATCAATGGGGATATCATCTTATTAAAAAGTTTTTGCACATCTAAAAAAATCACCAACAGAGTCAAAAGAAAGCCTACAGAATGGAAGAAACATTTTAGCAACTGTCTCTCAGACAAAGGAGTTATATGTAGAACATATAAAGAATTGAAAACCATCAGGCACCCCAAATTCAAAAACCCAATCCAAAAATGGTCATCTGAGAAGAACACACACTTCTCAGATGAAGAAATGCAAATAGCAAATAAATATATGAAGAAATGTTCGACATAATTGATCATTCAAGTAATGCAAATTAAAACAACACTGAGAGTCTATCTCACTCCAGAAAGAATGACAGTCATCAAGAAATCAACCAATAGCAAATGTTGGTGGGGCTGTGGGGAAAAAGGAATACTTTTCTCCACTGTTGGTGGGAATGTAGACTTGTGCAAACACTGTGGAAATCAGTGTGGTGATTCCTCAAAAAACTAGGTCTTATTTATTCCAGCTATTCCCCTTCTGGGTATTTTCCCAGAAGAATTTAAAATATCATGCCACAGTGATATATGTGCACCCATGTTTATAGCAGCACAATTTGTAATAGCTAAATCGTGGAAACAACCCAAATGCCCATAAACCACGAAATGGATTAAAAAGATGTAATATTTTTATACAACAGAGTATTACTCAGCTATAAAGAAGGATAAAATTGAGGCTTTTATAGGTAAATGTATGCAACTTGAGACCATACTCATAAGTGAAATGAATCAGACTCACATGTGTAAATATTGTATTGTCTCCCTTGTATAATAAAGAAAAAAACTATAAAAGCAAATAAGATAAAAATGTGCAATAGATATTGTGAAAATTAAAGGCAAAGAAAGTGCTCAAAAGGAAAGAACAAGTGGGATAGGGGAAAGGTGAAAAGAAAGAAGTAAAACAATTATATGTATATGTATCTTATATATATATACACATATCTAAGTGTGTATGTATATATATATATACAAGATAGACAACTATACTACTAATTTGTGTTTATCAAAAAGAACAGCTTGTGTTTTGTTTGATTGATCATTTCTTCATGCCTAAATCTTGTAATCTGAACAACTACTTTGAAAATAGCAGTATGCAATATATTAACTAGTGTCAATTTCCTATTATTTTGTTTTGAAATTCTGTATCATTTTTGTCCTTTGTGTTTTTAAAATTAAAAAATTTAAAAACAATACATTCATTGTGTAACCTAGCAAAATAATAAAAAAAAAATTCACCCCCCCCCCCAAAAAAAGAGCAGTCTATGAAAAGAGTAGAAAACCAACTTCTGGGAAAAGGATGGAAAAAACAAGTTTTTGGATGTACACAAGATAATTGCTAAATTATCTAGTCTGTTGCTGCTTCTATATTTCACACATATGGTCACCTTTGCCTTCAAAAAAGGCCATTCACCAGAGAATGAAAAGAATTTGAGCAGTTCATCAACTTTCTCATCAGACACTTGCTAATAGAAACATTCTCCTGGTGTTAACAAAAACACATTTAATAGAGAACTGTTCTTGATTTGGGATTCAACTGTTAAAGAAGACAGGATTTTTTCATTTACTGCTAAATCTAACACAGAAAAACTAATGCATGTGTCACTGTGGCTAAGGACTTTCACGTTATTAGTGGCCAGTGGGGAGCCATTACTTAGGCACCGTTTAGGAAGCCCCAACTTCCTCTATGGGGTTCCAAGCTGGAAAGCACTTGGAGGCACTTAGAGTCTTCGCAAACTCAGTAAGGGGTAAAGCTGAAGGCAGATACATTATCTCTGGCCCCACTCCACTGAGACCTGAAAGAGCTTTCAGGGACCTCAGAAATACCGGAATGACACAAACAGTGGTCTGGAGGCCACGCATAGGCCCCGCCAACACTCTCACCCTTCTCAGTGTACTTTTCCAAGACTGAGAAGAAAACTTGTCCTCACATTGTGATGCAGATTCCTCCCTGCCAGGCTACTTGCTTTATTTCTAAAACCAGAACATTTCTGGAAATCAACACAGGAGACAGAATGAGGAGTATCAGTTAACACACAGACTCTCTGTCCAGCTCTGTGAGTGGCGTTGGGAAGGTGACTTAAATTCTCATTTTCAGTTTTTTCATTAGTCAAACAAGTAGGAAAAATTTGAAACTCTTGGCCTAGCTGACATGCATGAAGTGTCATGGGAACCCTAGGCATAAGAAAATAAAATTAAAATGTGATTCCCACAGAAAATGCAACTGGAAAAATGTCTTCTAGTTTCAATTGGCTATTTCTCGGAAGGCTTTTTTATGTAATAGCATTGAGCCAAGGCCACAAAAACAGTTGACACCAGTGGTATTTTGGTTTTGGTTTTGTATTTATTGTTGTTATTTTGATGAGTGTGGGAGGCAAAAAGAGAATTAGGAATTCCTCCTCATCCATAATGTCATATTTAGAAGAAAGTGCCATTAGACACAATTTGTTATGTGGACAGTACAGCTCTTTGTTTATAAACAAATGTACACTACTTAGACATGCTTCATTTAGCTTCCTCAGGACAAATAGGCCAGCCCAGGTCAGTTCGGGAGAGTGATTTATGGTAATGTGTATGGAAAATGAAGAAGGAGCTAGAGACATGGTGTGGGAGACTCTGGGGGGCTCAGGAGCTCAGCACCAGACCAGTAGAATTGATGGAGAGAGATTTCATTTCTCCTGACTGTGTGGGAATGCTATCCAGGAAGGGCTTTGGGGAGATGATTCTTGTAATTCGCTCCCAGAGTAACCATGCATAGCCATATTGCCTTGCAGCTGAAACTCAGCCGTTCAGGAAACACTGGCCCTTGAAGAGCTCCCTCAGCAACCAAAATAATGTCAGTGTTTTCCTCCTAGCTTGCTCCACTCCTGCCTCAGGCAGCAAGCAGGCCTATACCAAAGGTCAGGGAAGGTCCAGGGCTGGGGCTTCACAGGTCCCTCATCTGGCCCTCAGTGGTCTGAACATCAGCAAAATCAGAGAAGCCCCTGAGATGATTCATTATAGTGGCTGAGGGCTGACACAAAATAAATTACAGGGTCCCTCATTTCTGCATGAACACACCAGACCGCACTCACCTCTTGGTTTGGGTCAAAGGAGCTGAACTGAATGCGTATACATTATCTGCATTCTGTTTCACCCTTCCTTCTTCCAGGGAGCATTTGCTCCATTGCAGACATTTGATCTCTGAGTCAAATGATAAATGTGGAGGTGAGGATTGAAGTGGCTTCAAACAAACTCTCCATGGGAAGCACCTCAGACAAGGAGAAGAAGGTATAAACCTTTTGAGTTACTCTCAGCCGAGTGGGAATACAGTGAGAATCTTGTGAGACCATTGATGGAACTCCCACAGCCCCTGGACTGGGGCTTAAATAATCTCAAAGTCTGAGATTACATGCAAAGCCTCATCTGACTCTACTTTCCCTCATCTGACTGTTTTTCAATCGTGCAGAAAGATGGGGAGGACTATTTATTCTGTGAATAAAATGTTTTTCTGTAAAAGGTATTCATTATTTCTTAGCTGGTCACTGTCTATGCCTCCTCTGTACTAGTCCAGGGTAAAGGCTCTGAATTTAACAGGTATGGAAGACTGAATAGAGCCCCTCAGAGACGCCTGCTCCCTGATACCTGGAACCTATGAATATAATGCCCTGTGTAGATACATAGAGACTGAAGATGTGATGAAGTTAAAGGCCTTAATAAGGAAATACTACTTCCATTACCTGGATGAACCCAAGGTCATCACAAGGGTCTTTATAAGAGGGAAGCAGGAGCGATGGTCAGAAAAGGAGAAGACCCTGTGATGATGGAAGTAGAGGGAAGCAGGTCAGAAGGAGAAGATGCTACTCCATTGGCTTCGAAGATGGCAGCAAGGGAAATGAGCCAAGGAATGTAAGCCACCCCTAAAAGTGGAAAAAGCAAGGGAGCATTCTTCCCTAGAGCATCCAGAAGAAATGCAATCTGGCCTTCACACTGAAAAGGAATTTTTGTACTATGCCATTAGGTTGGGAGTAGTTAGTATATTCACAGGAAAATAATAGACATTAGTAAGAAACTAATGCATGGTAAGATGGCTTGACTTCAAGTTACCAGCCTCTCATGGTCTGCTATCAGGGAACCCATTCTAAGAATGGATATGATTCCAGTCCTGACTTCCTGATCTAAAATCACTCACTTGAACCAAGTGACTCACATGGACTTGCCAGACAGTCCCAGTATGTACTGTGATCCTTAACCAGAGAGGTGAAATGAGAGACAAGTCAGCCAGTGCTCAGTCCTGCTGCACTTTCTGACCACACTGGCCCCCACCAGGCCTCTCCCAGTCTTTTTTTTTAATTTTTTTTATTTTAAAGAGAATAAAACAAAACAAAATAGAACAATGCAAGCAACACCAGGCTTCACAACAAGAAAACAGGAAATCAACAGTGGCTACCATAATGCCTCTTGTTTTCTTCAAAACAGTAGTCCATACCTTCACACACAATAAACCCAAACAAAACAAAATAGTATAAAACCAATCAAAACAAAAGAATGAAAGCATTACAGGACTTCAAAACAAGAAAAGAGGAAATGAACAATGGCTACCATAATGTCTCACTTTCTTCAAAACAGTCGCCCATATTATCATACATAATAAAATCAAATAAAATACAACAGAGTAAAACCAATCAAAGCAAAAGAATAAAAGCATTATAGGACTTCAAAACAAGATGATAGGAAATCGACAATGGCTACCATAATACAACCCGTTATCTTCAAAATAACTGCCCATACCATCAGAAACAGTAAAATCTAACAAAACAAGACAGAATAAAACCAAACCTAATAAAATTATGAAAACAATACAAGAATTGAAAACAAGATAATAGGAAATTAACAGTGCTTACCACTTTCCCTTCTGAGGTGTTTCCTCCTCTATCACTTTCATAATATCCATTGTGCTTTTTGGATCCCACTAACTCCTTCAGTTTTTCATGCTAGGGAGATAGGTGTTCAGTCATATGAGCCCAAACTGTTTCACCCATGAGCATGATCCCCAGTTGCATCCATTTACCTACAAGAGCCTTGAAATTATCCTACTTTATAGCTGGGTAGCTTTCCATTGTATGAAAATACAATATCTTTCTTATCCATTCTGCAGTTGATAGGCAAGTTATCCCTGCTTTTCTCTGGTCTCTTGTCACGTGGAACAATTGTTTTCTCTCCTTTGATTTTCAGCCTATGAATTTCCTTTCAAGTTAAATGTGTTTCCTGTATACAGTATATTGATGGCTCTGTTTCTTGATCCACTCTCCCTGTGTTTCTTTTCATTGGTGAATTGAGGTCAGCTACATTAATGGTTGCAACTGGCATACTTGGTTCATCTCTGCCATGCTATCACTCTGCTATTAGCCCTCCACTTTTCCCCTTCATTCAGTTGCCTGTCCTGTTTGGCAATCCTCCTTTGCTGCTGTTTCTGGAACCACGGTCATCTTTATCTCTCTCTAGAGTATCCTTCAGCACTCTCTATAGGGTTGGATTGCTGGTCATGAATTCCTTCAGTTGTTCTTTATCATGGAAGTATCTTATTTTTCCATCAATTTTGAAAGATAGTTTTGTAGGGTACATCAATCTGGATTGGAAGCTGTTTTCTTTCAGAATTTGAAGCACTTCGCTCCAAGCTCCTCTTGACCTGATGGTTTGTGTTGAGAAGTCTGCCATGATTCTGACTGGTTTTCCTTTATGGGTGATCTATTCCTTTTCTCTAACAGCTTCTAATATTCTGTTCTTGTGGTGACTTCCTGGGATCTTGATTATTATGTCTCGGTGTAGATTTATTTTGGTTATGGCTAGCTGGAGTCCCATATGCCTTGCTTATTTGCATGCCATATCCTTTTCCCATGTTTGGGAAATTTCCTGCTATTGCTTCTGTAAATAGCCTTTTTTTTTTCATTTGTGTTGACCCCTTCTTCTTTGCTGATACCTATCACTCTTGTTTTTCTTTGCAACGTCTTGCAGCTGTTGAACTGTTATTTCCTGGCTCCTTCTTACTTTTAAGAGATCTTTCCTTTCACATTTGCTAACTGCAATCCTGTCTTCAAGATCTGAAAGTCTATCTTCAGTCTCTTCAAATGATTTTGACAGCTTTTGATTGACTTTTTAGTTGCCTGGCTATCTCTTTGAATCTGTTTCATGCATTTTAATTCCTTTCTATATTGTTCATTCAAGGTTTCCATCATTTTTTAAGCTCTTTTTTATCTATGTCTTCTTTAGATATGCTCAGCAATTCTTTCATTATGTTTGTGATTTCTTCTTTTATTTGAGACATTATTTCTGATTTGATTACTTTTACATTCTCATGAAGTTGTCTCTTTACTTTAGTTGCCATCCTCTCAGAGATTTTGTGTGACTTCCATTTTCTTCCATGACTGTATCTCCCAGACTTGTTCTGTGTGGGCTGGAGGTCTGAGATTGCCTTTTACTCCTTTGTCTTGACATTCTCCTGGATTCCTCCCAACAAGCCAGCTGTGGGGTCCCAGGCACTTCTCACTTTGACTGCCCATCTACAGAGTAGGGGAATGGGACAGGCATTGGGGTTTCTTTGACCCCAGGTTCCCAGGGAGGTAGCAGGATGTGGGGCAGGCTTCTCCAGAACTGTGCAGCTACACTGGGGTTTCTACAATGGCCAGGGGTGCATGGTGGTGGGGCTGCTTCTTCTCTCAGCCTGCATGTCTACACTAGGACCCCTGTGATGGTGACAGGCACATAGGGGTATGTTTGTCTGATTCTCCTGGCGGGTGATGGCTGCCCAAAGGAAGCAAAAGTTCCCAGTAGTGGCCTGCAGGTGCATGGGGCTTACCTGGCTGCATGTCCCTGCTCATTCTGGGTGCCTGTTAGAAGAAAGCCTTCTGATGGCATTGGCCAGCAGGAGGAGGCAGATCCAGCTGGGTCTCTCTGCTCATTCTGGCTGCCCGCAGGAAGCAAGCCCTCTGATTGCCTCTCCCAGTCTTCACCTACTTTCAGATCTCTGGGCCCCTATGTGCCTCCCAATGAACCACTTGCTCTTAAATTAGACAAAGTTGGCTTTTGTAACATATAGAAAATTAAGAAGTGGTAAGAGTATCCATACTTTTTGAAAAGCAAGATGGAAACTGTGCCTTGAAAATAGGATTGTTGATAACCAGCCCTGAGACTCACAATGTATTTCAAACCAAAGGCTCCAGGGCATCCATTCTGCCCTTCCCTGCCAGTACCAACCTTTCCTCAGTGTCTACACGAGGCCACATGATTGTGTTATAAGGAGAAACTGAGCATCAGAATTTGGCCACTTAGAGTTTGAGAGAATTTTTTTACTAGCAGAAAAACAGGTGCCCAAAAAGACCTCCCTTCCTTCTATGTAGCATGTGAAAGTGATGGGAACCTCTTATTTTGTTGTTCTGAAAATACTCATGGTGGGCTGAGCCCAGGCTATATAGACTTTGATCACTGAAACCAGAAAAAACATATGGGAGTGAAGCCCCACAATTATCCTCAAGAAGTCTGTAGAAAACATGTTCAGTAGTTTATAAATAACAATGGAATGTATTGAAACTAGTGACAATCATTCAGTTTCCAATTCTGCTACTACCTAAACTTACACATACACACACACACACATACACACACACACACACACACACAAAAAAAAAAACTTTCCCTCCTGGATCTCCATTTCCTTTAATTATAAGATGACTGGAAAATGTGACCACTCTGAGTCCTTATAGTTAAAAAAGAACAGCATTTTTGGATGATCTGGTGCCAGGCAACTTATCATGGCCAATCATCAAGGCAAGGAATTTGAGTGAGTGAACATATTCTTCCGGGCCACAAGGTTGCTGCCCCAAATCTGGGCATTTGAAGTGCTCTTCTTTCAACATGAAATGGAAGCCAGAGGAAAAGGCGTATAGCTCTATTATGGTTTGGATCTGGAATGTCACCCAAAGACCCATGTATTAAGGCTTGAACCCCAGTTAAGGAATGTTAAATGTGGGGCTTTGCAGAAGTGACTTAATCATGTGGGCTCTGACCTCATCAATGGCTTAATCCATTGATGGGTTCATAACCTAATGGAACCTAATGGACTAGTGGGAGACAGTGGGAACTTTAGGAAGTGGGGCCTAGTTTAAAGAAGTCGCTTACTGGAGTGGGTCATCAGCCTCCCTCACTGCAGCCTACTCCTCTTAGCTGGTAGGAAGCATTTTTACTTTAGCCAGCACTCTTTGCCATGATGTCAGCCTCACCTCAGGCCCAAAAGCAATGCATCAAGCTGATCATGCACTGAAACCTCTGGAGCCATCAACCAAAACAAGCCTTTCTTCCTTTAAATTGTTTTTTCAGGTATTTTGCCACAGTGATAGAAAACTAATGGCTCCAACCTTAATTTTACTAAACTGGTAAACCAGTTTTATATGTAAATGCATGGACTTTGAAAAAAGAAAAAAGTGAAAATTTATTTCTGATTTGGTATAAAATGAAAATGTCTCTGATCCCTCTAACATGCAAGGATACTTGGGGGTTTTTAAGCTGCTTTAAAAGAAATATATCTATTTTGGGGATACTTAAGCTTACTGTTTTCCATAAAATAGCTACTTCTTAAGACTCTAGCTAAAACCCTTAGTCTGCTGAGCCAATTCATTTATAAAACATTTTGAGCACCAGACACAGGTAAGCAATGGGAATACAAAGTCATATAACATATACTCTCTTTTGTTTAAAAACTCACATTTATCATTTTTGTTCATAATTATGTTCTGAGATTCTAATATGTACTAGAAACAGAACTAGTCACTTGAGAAATAAGAGTGAGCAAGACACAATCTCTACTTGCCAGCAGCTCCCTGACCAGAGCCTACAGCAATAAACAAAAATGGGCTATAATTATATTATAGCAGGGGTAGTTAGTTATTTTTCTTGTTGCTGAGACAAAATATTTGACACCTAAAGTTAAAGAAGGGAAAGTTTATTTAGTTCATAGTCTGTAGAGGTTTCAATCCATAATTTGCTGGCTCCAAGACAAGATGGCACATGGCAGAAGGGCAACAGTTAATGGCAGTAGAAGACAGCAAAATCAACAGATGGGGCAACCAACCAACCTCTTTCTGTCCATTATATGTGTACAGACTCTCCACCCTAGGATAGGTGTAGCTCTCAAACCCTTAATCCTAGCCAGAACTATGCCAATCCAATCAGTGAACTGATTTACTAGTCACACACCTTTAATCACAGCATCACACTCCAGATTCAGCCACCTCTGAAAAATCACTATGACCAAAGAGTGCTTTGGGAAGACATTGAGACACAAACCAAACCATAGCATTCCACTCCTGGCACCCAAAGGGTCATGCACATCCCTTTATGCAAAGGACATTTAGTCCATCTCCAAGAGTTGCCAAAACCCTAACAATTTCAGCATTGCTGAAAAGTTTAAGTCCCAAGTCTCCTTGAGATTTAAGGCAAACTCTTAACTGTGAACCCCTGTATAAAGGAAAAGAAAGTGGGGCCAGGGATATAGCTCAGCAGCCCAGAACTTGCCTGGTAAGTGTGAGGTCATGAGTTCAATTCTTGGCACCAAAAAAAATATATAAATAAAAATAAATGAAAAGAAAGATAAACACTTCCATCATTTAATGGCACAAAATAAACATTACCATTCCAAAAGGTAGAAATAGGGGGATACAAAGGAATGGGACCAAAGCAAGTCCAAAATCCAGTTAAGCAAAATTAAGTCCAGTAGTCCCATGTGCAGCATCCAAGGTAATCTGTGAAAAAGAACTTGGGTGGCTCCACTTCTATGACATTTCTGCTGATGGTCGCTCCCATGGCTTCTCTCTAGGGCCCACTGCTCCTTCTTTGCAGTTTTTCTCATACTATCCATGTTTCTGGTTTCTTCAAACTTCTAGGATCTCACTTAACTTTTGGTTTCACACTCACAACTTCATACACTTACCTCTTAGAGGCACATTGCCTGGACTTCTGGGGCATCTTCTGAAATCTGGGTGGAAGCCTTCCTGAACCCACAACTCTTGCATTCTGCATGCACCTAAAATCAGTGCCACATGGATGATGCCAAGGTCTGCTGCCAGCTAGAACAGTAGCCAGGCTTCCCTTTCTTAGCCATAGGGGTTGGGCACCTGTGAACCAAATCCCAAGGAACAACTTCCCTAGGTTGCCACCATTCTGGAGCATTGTTCTCTGGAGCTTTCTTCTCAAAGTAAAGTATTAAATTTTTAGATTGCAAGGGGTGGAATCCTGTTGCTTCTTGTCATACCCTTAGGCCATTTTTTCTATTCTCATGTTCCTTCTCAGCAATCAAAATCTCCTCTGCTCTATCCTTGTATCCACAGCTTTACTGGAGCTTTCTATCTGGCCAAACTCTCAATGTTTTTAATCACTCTTCTGGGCCCTTGGTTCTTGATTCTCAACATAGATCTGGCTAAAACTCCAATAGTAGTCATGCCAACACCTCAATATTTGATTGGAATGAAATTTTTCTGCCCAATTACTTCGTGCACTGCCCTTAATTCTGGTCTCAGGCAAAGTCTCTGGACACAAGCAAAATGCAGACAAACTTTCTGCAAAGGTATAATGCACACTGTCTGCAGTTCAGAAATCAATGCAGTCCTTCTTCCCAATAGTAACCCTGAGTCTGGTCTTTACCAGAAGCATTTCTATCCATGCTCTGGTCTTCTGAGCTCTGATCAGAATCTCCCATCAGGTAGACTTCCAGGTCTACTTTCCCATGCAGCATCTCCAAACCTTTCCAAACTCATCCTACAAGCCATTCCCAAAGGCTCCTGAATCACATGGTCAGGCATAGTCACAATAACAACCCCACTTCTCTGGTACCAAATTCTATTTTAGTTACTTTTCGCTCATTTCTGAGACAAAATACTCAGCATCCAAAGTTAAAGGGGGAAAAGGTTTATTCAGCTCACAGTCTGTAGAAGTTTCAGTCTATAATCGAGTTCCAAGGCAGGGTGGCTTGGCAGAGGGGCATTGCAGAGAACATTTCATAGCACCCACAATATAGCAAAACCTACTAGTAGTAGTAGTACCCTCTTCCTGTTCCTTATATTGTATACAGGCTACCTGCCTCTTATGGTTTATATCTGGATGTCCCCCCAAAGTCTCACACAGTCATGGCGGTGGATCTTTTGAAGGTGGCTGAATTTAGCATTTGTGACTGGTTCATTGTCTAGCTCTGGGATTGGTGGTGTGAGCACTACACCCACCCAAGGATGGGTAGCTGGAGTACAATATAAGAAAGGGAAAGAGATATGCTTTCCCCTTTTTGCTCTTTTCTCTCTTTCACTTGCAACCATCATGAACATTTGAACCTCAGCCATGCCACCCTGCCTTGGAACCAGCTGCACTGAAACCTCCAAAAGCTGGAAGCCAAATAAACCTTCCATTCTTCATTTTGGGTGTTGCGTATTTTGTCCCAGCAATGAGAGAAAAGTAACCAAGATTTTGCCCTAGAACAGGTGTATCACTCACACTCTTAATCCTAGCCAGAACTATGCCAAACCAATCAGTGGACTGATTTACTAATCACACATCCCTAATCCCAGCATCACATACTCTAGATTCAGCCACCTCTGAAAAAGTCCTATGACTGCATGAGGCTTTAGGGGGCACATCTAAACACAAACTATAACACCAAGATAGATAGATTTATAAACATGAGGAACTGACAATGAACAGTGATCAGTACTATGTGGAGAGAAGCCTCCATGCACTCCACCCTGAAGGGCTGTGACCTTCTGGCCAGAAAGCTTGGTGGTGCCTCATGCTGAGAACAAATGTACACTGAACTCTGAGCAAGACAAAGTGGCCCTGCTTTATTTCCCTGGAGACTTAGAGTGGCAATAGTGGCAATAGCCAACATTTTCCTCCACGTGTGTCTTCATACCCCTAATGGCCACAATGCAGGTGCTATAGGATCCTTGGCTTTTTTACTCACAGATACCACTCTATCTAGAAAAGTCCCTAGCTGTAGTAAGTTCTCAATAAATATGTATTAGATGAATGAGTGAACCTTCAAAGGCTCAATACAAATCACTACTCTTTATAAGGAAATTTCCTGTTTCCTAACTGATTCATGAAGAAAGAAGAACCCAACCTTACAGTTTGTAAAAATGAGAAACCACTTAGAGACTGCCTGAAAAGTACCTCATTTTCTTTATAAAAGGTCTTTTCCAAGGCTTAAATGGCAGGCTATCCCTCTGAGCATAGCAATCAAACCAAGGCTGCCCTCTCTAGCTACAGAGAGCCTCCTTTTGCTCCAGTACACCCAGGGCAGTAAGAAAGAAACAGGATAATTGAATGCCTGGCCCAGTCTTAATTGCAGTGTTTGGTCTCTCTTGAACCATGGAGCAGAACTCTGAAGGCCAATTTTCAGGCTGTTGCTTGGGGTCAGGTGTTGGGCTTTTCTGCCAAGAGCAACTCTCAGAAATAATTTGGAGTCTGACTCCACTCTAATACCATCCTACCTCCCTGTCTACCAAGATGTCAACCCTGTGCAGCAGGGTCTGAAGGGAGTTGTTGCTAATGAGCCCAGCTCCATTTCAGGGACTTTGTA
>RJWT010024474.1:0-16437 GCA_004365215.1 Cuniculus paca | reverse complement strand
GCCTCTAGAATGTGTGCGGGGCCAGGAGTCAGTCTTAGCAATTTCCATAGGTCTGCACCCAATTAGGAGCTGCTGGAGGAAGCGGGCAGCAGTTTTGGTCAGATGCTTATCCTGCTTGACTCCAAAATGGCTCCTGGCCAAAAGCTGTCTCCTGCAGGAGGACTGAGTCTTCTGCACTCACCACCAGCCAGTGCAGTCTTCCATGTCTGCTGCTCTCTTCCACTGCTGTATCTCTTTGCAGAGGCCTCTGGGGTCACCAGCAGCCACCGTTACTGTGACTGTGTGTTCCCAGGTTCCAACAGCTTCTCTTGTACAGTGAGTCTGGCTCCAGGCTAAGGCACTGCCAGCTACCACCTTCTTCTTCATTTGAGTTTTTCCTTTTACTCTCTCTGTGGGCTTCAACTCACATTTTAGATTCTTCCTGGGTCCAGGGGACCCACTTCCTTCCTTCTTGTCTTCCCCATGATGCTATATTCTAGCATCTGGACTGTGTCTCTCAGAGAGACTGTTTACTCTGCTGTTTACTGTTTCGCCATCTTCCCAGAAGTTCCTGTCCTATGACCATCTTAAAGTGCTGGAGGAGAACAAAAAATTTTTGTCTAACTGCAATGTATTTATTGCACTAGAAATTAAAATTGAAATAATTTTAAGATATTTATTTCAATGTTATATTAAATAAAAATTTATTTAAAATAGAAATAATAAGATGAAAACATGTTCATACTTAGTTATTTTCCTAGCCTGCCTGCCTGCCTTTCTTTCTTTCTTTCTTTCTTTCTTTCTTTCTTTCTTTCTTTCTTTCTTTCTTTCTTTCTTTCTAGACTATGTCTCACTAAGTTGCCAAATTGCCTTAGCTGTGCTCAAGCTTGCATTGTCCTGCCTTGTGGCTTGTATTTTTTGCAATCTCTGTAATATTTGGCTTAACAGAAGGCAGCTGAAGTCACATCTCTGTTTATATATTTAAACTACTCAAATATGTTGGTTGGGTCAAAGTATATGAAAAAATTTGACCTCATGCAGACATAGTTTCAGCAACAAACATGTTAACAGTCATTTTACATTATTATGGTCTTACTTTTCCAAAAATTGACAAGAGTAGTTTTTGGGTTTTATTATTTATTTATGTATTTAGTTAGTTAATTAGTTAGTTATTTTGTAGTGCTAGGGAGCAAACCCAGAGTCTCATGCATGCTAGGCAAGTGTTCTTCTATATCCCTAGCCTGACCAAAGCTTTTTTTTTTAAGGCAAGTTGTAATGTGAAATTTGAAATAATGTCAAAATATTCTTTGTACTTTGATAGCATTACTGGTCTTTGTGATACATCTATTTGTCTCTATGTTTTATTAGTGCATTGTTTTGTAACATTACCTACTGGCCACTAAGAGACTATTCATTCTGATGAGTTATGCATATATCCCGAATGTTGGTACATTGCATTGCACAATACAAAATATCACATTTGCCAATGTCACCATCTATCTCAGAAAAATCTTTAAATGTTGGGCAACTCTCAAGTTAATGGTGGTAGAAAAAAATTCTAATTTTACTTGAGAGCTTAAATTTTATCATTGGCAACAAGCGCTGTCAGTTTTCTTTGAAATGACAGACTCATTTCCTTCATATTCAAGGAACTGCCTGCCAAACACCCAAATCTGAAAAGCTAGTTTGTCTGCCAGTCATTCTTTCAAGTAAAAATGGCTTTCCATGAAGAAAAGAAAACAGCTTGTTTAGCACCTAAAATAACCACATGTGCTTTTTCTTGAGAAAAATTATAATAAATTGTTATGAAACAGAGGTAGTGTGTTCATTAGTTCATTCACACTTACCATTTAATCATGCAGAATATTTAAACACTTCTCAAAGGTGAAGATTTAATAAAATTAATTTTTACTATTCTGTCAAAGGCAAAAATGAAATTGCCCTTCCCTTTCCTTCTCTCTCTTTCTTTTCTTTCTTTTCTTTTCTTTCTTTCTTTCTTTCTTTCTTTCTTTCTTTCTTTCTTTCTTTCTTTCTTTCTTCTTTCTTTCTTTCTTTCTTTCTTTCTTTCTTTCTTTCTTTCTTTCTCTCTCTCTTTCTTTCCCTCTCCTCTCCTCTCCTCTCCTCTCCTCTCCTCTCTCTCTCTCTCTCTCTCTCCCCCCTTCCTTCTAAAGTGTGCAGGTATAGGAATTCAGCAGCAGACTGCACAGAAACATTCGATACATCTGAGAAGACTCATGCTAAAACACTAGCAGTTTTACACATTCCAGCTTCTGCAATGTGTAAGTAAATGTCCACACCAACAGAAAGAGAAATAATGTCTTTGTGTAATTATTTGAGGTCCCCCAAGAACCTGTAGGTCACACTTTCAGAACCACCAATCCAGTGGAATTTTCTCTTGCTTACTATTACTCATAATATAAGCATCTTAGGGTCAGGGATCCTACCCATCTTGCTTTTCATTTCATTTTCAGCATCAAGAAAATTACTCAGCACAAATACTGGCAAATAATATGTGTGTAATCAGTGAAACTTGAAATCTGCACAGCATTACTTTGCTTTGAGGGTTCCCCTAACAGATGTCCATTGGCCACTCTGCTTCATGGAAAACCAAATAGCCAAAACAACCAGTCTGTGTAACGCTTGTCTCTTAGAACGCTTCCTCTTGCATGTTGAAATACTCTTATAGGTATAGGTATAAAAGTTCATCACTAATTCATAGGAATTGTACCAGAAAGCAGTAGAAGATGATCCGTAGGCACACTCTGGTAAGTCTCCACCACCGAGCGGTGCTGAGGTTCAGCTTTTCCACGGCAGCCTATTAACAAATGATACAAATACATTTTTCTCTTTTCCTTTCTTTTCCAAAATGTAGTGTAGAGAGTAATTATAAAACATTTGATGTCCATTTATATTTTCAAGTACATATTTTTCCCAAAAGTACCTGCTTCTTATTTCAATCATTAGTCACTATGAATAGTATTTCTCACAATAATTCTACTTTTGCTACAATAATAAACTTGTTCAGTGGCAGAGAGCACATAATTCACCATCGAAAGCCACCATGCTAGTGTCAATGCCTGCGGTCCTTTGCGCGTGCTCTTTTCTCTGCACAGGATGTTCTGTCCTCTTTCCTGCAAGAGTTGATTAATCATTCAAACTCTATCTTACTCAGCTTTCTATCCCTATAACAAAGACCTGAGAAAATCAACTTGTAAAGCAAAAAAGATTTATTCTGACTCACAGTTTTGGAAATTCCAGTCCCCAGTCAGCCAGCCCCATTGCTTTGAACCTGTAGTTAAGCAGTACATTAGAGGTAAAGAGAGAAAGAAGAGGAGACGTGGGTCCTTCAGTCCTCTCTGAGGTACAGACTCCCAGTGACATAGTGATCTCCCACTAAGCCCCACTTCTTTAAGAATCCACCACTTCCTACAGCAATAGCATCACTCTGCAGCCAAATCTGTAACATTTGGGCCCTAGGAGACTGTTAAAGATCCAAGGTATGAGAATCCCTGACTCAAATTTTTTCTTTCTATGGCCTTTCATTCTTTCTCACTTGCAAGGTAAATGATGCTCCCATTTACCCTGTCATTTATACACACTCTATGGTAACACTTATCCCAATAATCTTAGTGAAATGTTTATCAGTAAGCATTGCATCCTTTCCAACTTTCAGTCCCCAAAACTTGATATAGTGACTAAAGCAGAGTAGATTATGGGTTTTTCACAATCAATTTGATTATTCATGAGAGAATAACAACAATGTTTTATTTTCTGATTATCAGTAATACGTCATGATACATGCTACAGTGCAACATTAACATCTAAAAAATACAGATTTCACAAATACTGTATAAATCTTTCCTACCATAAATGCAAAGAAATAATAAAGTAGTGAGAAAAAATAATGAAATTATATTTAAATCTTCAAAGTTGTTCAGGAAAGGAAGGAACACATTCATAAAGTGACCAGTCCAGCTCCTTGTGAACTCAAAGTTTGGCCTGGGACAAGCCACAGCAGACTCACTGGGAGCTTTTTAAAAAGGCAGAATCTCAGGTCACGCACTCAAAATCCATAGTTTATCAAAATTTCTAAGAGAAATGCATATCAGTAATTATTGAAAAGCACTGTTGGGAGCATGGATCACACCTACAATGCCAGGACTTGGAGCCTGAGTCAGGAGAAGTGCCACAAGCAGAGGCCTGGCTGGCCTACACAGTGAGTTCAAAACCAGCTTGAACTACATAGCAAGATCCTGTCTCAAAAAACCAGAAGTAAAAAAAAACCAGAAAAGCATTGCTGTAATTTCTTTAAAAAAACTTTTAAGCAATTTGGTCTTTTAGAAACTGTTGTACTAACAGCTGCTTTCATATCTCCATATCTTGGGTAATTTAGTGCTTGGTGATTCTGAACTTCCACCAATACATAAGAAAGTTATTTTTGGAAGGGAAAACAAATTCTCACTCATTCCTTTCCTCTTAAGAAGGATGGAAGGAAAAGGAAGATGAGGGGGGAAATGGTCCTGGGAAGGATGTGGAAGAACAGAAAGAGCAGAGGGAAGATGGTTTTACAATGTACGAGTGGTTCATTCATTTGCAATTTGCTACATGGTCAGTTGTATTAGTCAGTTTTCATGTCAGCAGGACAAAATACCCAACATTTACAACTTAAAGAAAGAGATGTTTAAGTTGGCTTACAAGTACTGTGGGTTTAGTCTGAAGTTGGCAGGCTCCAAGCCAGAAATGTTCTAGCCAAATGGTATGGTGAAAGAACCTGGCAGAGAACATTTGCTAACCCCATGGCAGCTAGGAAACAGAAAGCTATAGACAGAAGGGAAGATCCAGGGACAAAATACAGCTCTTTGGGTCACAGTCCCAAGACTAACTGCTTTCAACTAGGCCCCACCTCCTAACAGCACATTTAGCTATGAACTCATCAGTGGAGTCCACTGATGAATATTGCACTCCTGTGATCCAGTCATATACCAAAAACTCTACATAAGAACACAGTGGACTTGGCAGGACTTTATAGATCTAAACCATAACACCGCTGAAAATCAACCAGCAACAACAAAAATTGTTCTAGGGCTACATGCCCTTCAAAAAGTACTTAACATGTTATAATCTGGATGGCTTTACTCACATTCAGGGTTTTAGAAATAATGTTAATAAAACTCCTAAATCTAGGTGATAAGATCATAAAAGTTCAGAAAACACTTGGAAATTTCTGATCTTTAAAGATTAGTCTGATGAACTATTTATTTACTATAATCATTTTATAGCACCTCACCTGTGTATGATATGATTTAGTAACTCAAGAGGATTTTCCTTTTTTTAAGGTGTTTCTCTCTAAACTTAATAAACTATTTATGGTTCTAAATGAGTGCACTTAGCAATAATATAAACTTCAATAAAAGTCAAGTACAGATGATCTAAAAACCTTCAAATGCGGGTTACCCACAGTTGAAGGAAGGTTTTTTGCACACAGGGCTAGCTTGTTGCTTTGTATTTAATCTTATCAAATTTGAAGCAATCCAGATTGGTATTCAAGTGGGTGACATTCCCAGAAAAGAATTAGCATGCTTTAGTCATTATACACTTACGTACTCAATAAAACTTTGGCAATGTGAGAGGAAATCGCTCTACTTAATCAGTAAAACTATTTGAAGCAGGTACAGGTGTCATGGATGTTTCCTTAATAATGTTCAGACTCCTGAACCAAAATAAAGCAGATGACGTGGCTTAAATGACAGATATTTATTTCTCATAGTTCTGTGGACTGTAATGTCCAAGATTAAGGGAGGAGCAAATTGTGTCTGTTTTATGTTGAAATTCAAGCATGTTTTCAACTTATCTGATGTCCTGTAAGTTTTATTATGCACTAGTGAGTTGTTAGCTATCTTTGAAAAAGTCTCAGAACCCACTGACCTTTTGAGGGTTTTTAGTCACAGCTGAAAATCTGGTTCCTGTGTTTTAAAATGTGGTTACATTCAGCACCAAGAATATAGAAATATTCTTTTCAGAATTCTCTTCCAACAGCTCATGTTTCTTTCATGAAAGAATTATTATATTTTATAGGTCAAATGCTTAGCAGATTATTTTTTGATTACCAAACAGCTTGCAGTAGGAGTAGGAAACATGTCAGCCATGACTCTTTGGGTGGCTCACTTGCAGTATCTTCAATCAAGGACTGGTCTTTGTGATCACTAGTTCATTTTCTCAGCACTTAAGTCAATGTAAACTAGGGAAAACAATCCACAAGTTCAGTCCAGTGAGTCCCAAAGCAATGTTGTCATAAAACTAACATGAAAGTGTTTGCGTCAATTCCTCCTCCAAGTTGAATACTCATTCTTCCTTCAATTAGCGGGTGGCGTGGAGCTGCCCCTGAATGTGGCCACATTGTGAGAGAGACTATGAGTAAAACTTGATGCTTTTCTAAGTTTTCAGAAAAACGTCTAAATCATAGTGTTTCCTTCAATACATGTCCTGAACACCTCGCTTTGAAAGCTGATTTTTGTGCTCTTTTCACCAGGTATTGATCATTCTTGATAAAATTTTAGAGTTTTGGATCCCATCCAAATGTACTGAATCTGGGTAGCTGGGCCAATGATCAGAGTTTTGAAGCAAGCTTTAAAAGTACAGGAACAGATTTGTACTGTTATCAACCTTGGCTGCTTTCAAGTATATCCAGATACCGGGTTTTATCCACAGTCAACTAAAACCACACCTCTTGGGGATTTTGTAATTTTGAAGTAATTTCTCAAACAAGGTCAGATATACAAACAAAGGCAGTTTGTATTGAAATGAACTATCACAAATAATTGTGGTAATTCAGCTTGATTTAACTAGTAATCCCTAACAGATTAGTAAAGCACAGTTTTGGGTGTTGTGGCATAGATCATGGAATCATGACATTTGGTACTGTATTAGGCCCTTGAACCATTTCTCTGTTGCTGAACTAAACTCTGCCATCCATGCACTAAGAATTTTTGCTCCTCCAAGTCTTCCCACAATGATGCTCCTGCCTTTGGGCCAGATGACCATGGACTAAATCCTCTGAAACAATTGACCAAAACATCAGGTAATTTCTTCCAGCAATAGGATAATATGTGAAAGATAATATGTGAACTTTGCCACAAGAACAGATTTTTTAAAGAAAAAAAAGCAATAAAAGCAATAGAAAGAAATATCAAAAGATATAAGGAGAGTAACAATGGTTAGTACATTGTGTTTTGTAATCTTCAAAGTAATTGCTCAAATTACAAACTATAGACATAAAAATTGATCAAACAATAAAGGCACAAACCTTTCTTTTCAAAGAACTAATAATGATTAGTAGTATAACTGTCTTAATTATTTTATGTATATGTACACATATATGTATATTTTTTCTTTTCCCTTCCTTCTTTTCTCCTTTCACCAATCCCAGTTTCTCTTTCCTTTTGAACAGTTTCTTCCCATTTCACAATATATATTGTAAATTTTGGATTTTATTTACTCTTTCAGCTTCCTACACTAGGGAGACAATATAATGTTTACACATGTGAGTCTGATTTATTTCACTTATGAGTATGGTCTCAAGTTGCATCCATTTACCTATAAATGTTTCAAGTTTATCCTTCATGACTGAGTAGTGCTCCATTATATAAAAATACCACATCTTTTTTATCCATTCCTCCAATGATGGGTATTTGGGTTGTTAACAAGATCTAGTGATTACCAACTATGCCATTATAAACATAAATACACATATATCTCTGTGGTATGATGTTTTCATTCTTCTTGGAAAATACCCAGAAGGGGAATAGCTGGGTCGAATGGGACCTCCATTCCTAGTTTTTTGAGGAATGTCCGCACTGATTTCCATAAGAGTTGCACCAGTCTACATTCCCACCAACAGTGGAGAAGCATTCCTTTTTCCCCACAGCCCCTTCAGCATTTGTTATTGGTTGATTTCTTGATGATAGTCATTCTTACTGGAATGAGACAGAATCTCAGTGCCATTCTAATTTGTATCTCTCGAATGAACAATGATGCTGAAAGTTTTTTCATATATTTGTTTGACATTTTTATTTCTTCATCTGAGAAGTGGGTATGCATCTCAGCTGCTCATTTTTGGATTGGGTCTTTGAATTTGGGGGTCTAATTTTTTTCAATTCTTTATATGTTATAGATAGAAATCCTTTGTTGGCTGAATTTTTTTCTCATTGTGTGGGGTAAATTTTCATTCTGTTGGTGATTTCTTTTGATGTGCAAAAGCTTTTTAATAAGATGAGATCCCAGTTATTGATTCTTTGAAGTGTTTCCCGTGCTGTCTGAGTTTTGTTCTTAAAGTCTCTGCCTACCCCTGTGTCTTCAGTATTTCTACCTACTTTCTCTTCCAGTAGATTTAGTGTTTCTGTTTTAATGTTTTGATCTTTGATCTATTTTGACTTTAGTGCATGATGATAGACTAGTTTTATTGTTTTGAATGTTGAGAGCCAGTTTTTTTAGCACCCTTTGTTAAAGAGAATCTCTTCCAGTGAACATGTTTGGCTCCTGAAAGGTAAGGTGGCTGAGTGTGTTTGTAGTTGTATTTACCTCTTCTAATCTGTTCCACTGGTCCTCATGTCTGTTTTTTGCCAATACCATGCTGACTTTATCATAGTAGCTTTGTTGTATAATTTCAAGTCAGGGATTGTGACACCTCCTGCCTTGCCTTTGTTGCCCAGAATTACCTTTGCTATTCTAGGTTTCTTCTGCTTCCATATGAATTTTAGGAAAGTTTTCTCTAATTATGTGAGGTATGTTAATGGTATTTTGATCAGGATTGCATTAAATCTGTATAATGATTTTGAGAGTATGGCCATTTTCACTATGTTGATTTTTCCTATAATTTTCAATATATAGATCCTTTCCTTCCTTTGTTAGATTGATTCCTAGGTATTCCATTTTTTTAGATGCTATTGTGAAGGGTATGGTTTCCCTAATCCCTGTCTCAATGAGTTCATTGTTTCTGTACAGAAAATCTATTGATTTTTGAGTGTTGACTTTCTATCCAGCTATGCTACTGAATTTGGTTATTAACTCTAAGAATCTTTTGGTGGAGTTTTTGGGGTCTTCTATGTAGAGTATCATGTTATCTGTGAATAATGATAGTTTAATTTCTTATTTTCCTATCCTTATTCCTTTTATTTCTCTCTCTTGTCTAATTGCTCTGGCTAATGTTTTCAAAACTATATTGAACAAGAGTAGCAATAGTGGACATCCCTGTCTTGTTCCTGATTTTATAGTGAAAGCTTTCAGTTTTTGTCCATTTAGTATGATGTTGGCTGTTGATTTGCCGTAGATTGCTTTTGTTAGATTGAGGTAGAGACTATCTATTCCAATTTTCTGTAGGCTTTTTAACATGAATCAGTGCTGGATTTTATCAAAAACTTTTTGATAAAACTGCACTATTGAGATGAACATGTGATTTTTGTCTTTAACTTCTTCCTTTATTTCATCTGTGACACCCTGCTTATTTAGGAGGGTGCTATTTAATTTCCATGGAGTTTTTGCAATTTCTTTTGCCATTAATTTCCAGTTTCATTACATTATGGTCTAACAATATGCATGGGATAATTTAAAATCCTTTGCATTTACTTAAGCTTGTTCTATGGCCTATTATATGGTCTATTTTAGAGAACAACACATGTGTGGCTGAGAAGAATGTGTATTCTGATGACGTTGGGTGGAACACTCTGAAAACATCTACTAAGTTCATTTGTTCACAGGTTTGGTTCAGTTCTAATATTTCTTTGTTGATTTTTTGTCCAGTTGATCTATCTCTTTGTGACAATGGGATGTTAAGGTCTCCCATTACAATTGTGTTATTACTTATTCAGTTTCATGCCCATTAATAATTGTCTTATATAGTTGAGTGCTCCCATATTTGGTGCATATATATATATTTATGATTGTTACTTCTTCTCCTTGAAGTTTTTCCCTGACAAGTGTGTAGCAACCTTCTTTTTCTCTTTTGATCATTCTTGGTTGGAAGTTCACCCAGTCTGCAAACAGAATGGCTACCACTGCTTTTTTCTGGGTTCTTGTTGCATGAAAGATTGTTTTCCATCCTTTGACTTTCAGTCTATGAGTTTCTTTTTTAGTTAAATGTGCTTCTTGTGTACAGCATATTGTTGGATGTTATTTCTTGATCCATTCTGCTAGTCTCTTTCTTTTGACTGATGTATTGAGGCAATTTACACTGATGGCTATGACTGATATATATTGACTTGTTTTTGTCATGGTATTTTCCTTCTGTCGGTTCCCTGCTTCTCCCCTCTGTTTAACTGCTTGCCCTGCCTGGTAGTTTCTTTCTGTTGTTCTTGGAATTGTGGTCATTTTTATCTTTGTCTAGAATATCTTTCAGTACTCTTTGTAAGGTTGGTTTGGTGGCCATGAATTTCTTCAGTTGTTCTTTGTCATGGAAATATCTTATTTCTCCATTGATTTTTTTTTTTTTTTTTTGCGGCACCAGGGATTGAACTCACAACCTTGCGCTTACCAGACAGGCGCTTAGACCACTGAGCTAGATCCCTGGCCCTTCTCCATTGATTTTGAAAGATAGTTTTGCAGAGCACATCAGTCTGGGTTGGAAGTGGTTTTCTTTAAGGACTTGAAATACTTCATTCTAAGCTTTTCTTAACTTGAAGGTTTGGGCTGCAAAGTCTGCTGTGAGTCTGATGGACTTTTATAGGTGATGTGTTTCTTTTCTCTAACAGATTTTGCTATTCTGTTCTTGTGCTGAATTTTTGGAATCTTGATTATTATACATCTTGGTGTAGTTTTACTTTGGTTATAACTAGTTAGAGTTCTATATGCTTCATTTGTTTGTATTGAATTCTCCATTGTTAGGAAGTTTTCTGCCATTATTTCTGTGAAGAATTTTTTTTAATGGCATTTACTCTGTCTCCAGCTTTCTCACTGACCCCAATCAATCTTATGTTATTCTTATTTGCTTCATCTTGTAGCTGTTAGATTGATTTTTCATGTTCTCTTGCTGTTTTTAAGATATCTTTCTTTTTATGATCACTAGTTGCAATTCTGTCTTCAAGATTAGAAATTCTATCCCATCCCTCATTTAATCTGTTGCATGTACTTTCAGTGGAAGTGTTAATCTCTTGGATTTCTGTATGGATCTGTTTCATGGATTCCATTTCTTTCCTATGTTGTGCATTTTTTTTCCACCATTTTTCTAGGCTCATCTATTTTTTATCTTTGTTTTCTCTAATATCTTTGATTTTAGGAATCATTTCTTTTTGCACCTGAGAGATTATTTTCTCTATAGCCTTTTCCACTTGGTTGTTCACTTCTGTTGCTATTGTTTCAGAAAGTTCCAGCGTTTTACTTCCAATTTCATCTATCTCATTGACTTCTGGGATTTTCCTGGGTGGGCTAAGAGTCTGGGGTTGCATTTTGATTCTACATCTTGTCATTTTCTATTTTCTCTTTTTATTTTAAGTTGTTTTCTGTGTTGATGCTTGCCCTTTTCTTATGATATATAGCTTTATTGCTAGTATTGAGGCTTCCCTACAGTATGACCATTCTTCAGGAATGTCCTCCATACGTAGGTGATTCTTTATAGCTATCCCAAGAACCTACCTTCCCAGTTTGTAAAGTATACAAAATTACTAGTTGGCTCGGCTCCCAATTCTTTGGAGCTGGGCTGTGGTGATGATTATGACCACATACTACCACAGTGTTATCATACAAAGGAGAAAAACTGTTTATAAAATGTATGACATCTAGCTAAAGTAGTACAGTTAGTAACAACAATAGTTTCAAGTACAGCTTAACTACTGACAAGCTATGGTAACCAATAACCTGCTACATCCATCCACAAGAGCAAACTCTAAGGTTATATAACAGCATCAAACATATACTATGTATTTGTATGCAATGATTTTCCACTTAGTGGAGTAATTTTACCCTTGTGTGGGGACTGGGGCGGTTAAAATGGGTAGGGAGTAGAATAAAGTGATGAATGGGATCAAATACAGTAGAGTCAAGGCTGGAGGTCAAAGGATGATTGCCTGAGTTTTGGGAAACTGGAGGACACAGGAGGGAATGAATGAAATAGAATGCTAAGGAGTAATCAGAAAGGGCTGAGACAATGATTACTCACTTGAAAGTTTAAATTCAAGAAGCAGTTGAGGAAAGAAAGAGGATCAATAGAACGAAACAACAACAACAAAAAAGAAAATTAAGAAAACTAAACAGTAAAAAAAAAAAGAAAGAAAGAGAACAAGAAAGAAGAGAAAAAAAAAAGAAAAAGGAGACCAGAGAAAGAGAGGAGAGAGAGAGGGGGAAAAAATCCCATAGACAAAAATAATCACAGAATACAAAAAACAAAAACAAAAACAAAAACAAGACAACATCCAACTGTTCAGGAAGGGGATAGCCAATCAGACAAACAAGGGAGAATAAAAGTAGTAAAATATCTCTGGTGTTCCCATTTCCATGACAGTGTCCCTGTTAGATCCCAGAAATTTGCTGGGTATGGAGCTGATCTTGGCCTCTGGATGTGGGGACTGGGACTGGTCTTCTACTGTCCAAATGCTGGCTCCTCACCGCTGCTTGAGATGCTTTGTGTTGCTGGTCTTGCTGATTACTCTGCCCTCAAAATGCATGTGTACACTCATGTCACTGAGGCTAGGCTGTTGTCCTGGGTCTTGGGGTTCCAATCTGACCACCCACCAAAGGCTTGTGTACTACACTCTTGCAAATACTGCCGTCCTGGGGACAATGAAGCACAGAAAGTGGATTTCAAGAACAGATTTTTTTTCTTATTCCCCTAAAGTTTCTGTTTCAAAGAAACTTTTAGAATTCTTTGAGATTTGTGGTTTAGAACTGTGGTCCTTGAAATATGAATCCTGAGCCTGCAGCAGCATGACTGGGAAACTTCAGAAACACACATTCCCAGGCCCAATCAGACAAATAATATCAGACATTGTGCAACAAGGGCCCAGATGTCTGTGTGTTAACAAGCTCTGCAGGTACTCCTGATGCAAGCTTAAATTTAAAACCACATATTTAAAAATAAAATTACTCCATATTATTTATTGCCTTTAATAAGGTAGAGTTAATGCATTAAAAGATGCTTTATTGGCAAAGAATAAAACTTCACATTTTCTCTGTTTCCTTTGTGTTACGTGCTGCAGATGTTGGCAAGGACAGCAATGTTTTAAACATTTGCAGTAGGGGAGTCCGAGATCAGACTTATGGAAATCTTTTAAGGTTAAATACTCTCAAATACTTCCTTTCGAAGACCTTGTACCAATTTGTGATTTCCAGGCAGATGTTTTCCATTGTACTGCTACTGGGTCATGACAGAATCTCCAAAGTTTGCAGTTGCCATGACAACCTCATTTTTTGCTCTGCAGAGAATAGTGTGCAGCACAGAAGTTTACTTCTTCGCTTAGTAATGGAAATGTTGATCCACCAAAGAAATTGATTAGGTGGACAACTGTACCTCTGATAAATCAGTAGTAAATTTGAAAGACCACATTTATTGTACATGGTTTATCTATTGGACAGTACACTGTTTCCACTAAATTTTCTAGACAAACAAAAATCCTGTATTGAGCATTTCAGTTTTTAAAATTGTAAAAAGTTTTCAGAAATGTTTTATTGTTATTATAAATCATACTTTTCATGTAGAAGGAAAAGACCCTAATGAAAATAGTAACAAATTTTAGTGCTTTACATTTAACGCTTTACATTCATTTGGATCCTTATTTTTCCCTTGATCCCTTATGACAAAAACGAACACAAGAATTAATTTAGAAGGCAATGATAATGAAACAACTTGAAAACTGTATAGATGGCATCTAATTGTAATTTTGTTTGGAAACTTGTTATCTAGAGTATCATTAAATTTTACAAACACAAAAACGCTATGACAAAATATTTTCAGTTTTAAGGTCCTTTCAAAATGAACCAATTTTTTAAAAATTAAATTACAAGAAGGATTTTTAAAGTTTTTCCTCTACCAATATATGCTTAATGATAATTTTTCTTTCAAGAATTATCTACAGCATACTGAAATCATGTTCTGGTTGTTTTATAACCTGTGTGAGAGTGAAAAGTTTTTTAAGCAGAGAAATTTTAAATTATGACAATTACTTTCAGCTGTATGTCCTTTGTAATCTGCTGCAAAGTTAGTATAGATCTAGTATTTAAAATCCAATTCCATTTTTCTTACTATGATAGTGATTAGGGAAAAGATATATTGTTTATTTGTTTTCATAATACTTCATTTTTTGTCATGGGATCATTTTTAGGGTAACTGATTGTGTGCCTGAAAGTCAGTGATGTGCAACTTTATTTTTTTATTCCATCGTTAACGATTATAATTTAATACAAATTTAAAATGCTTGCGTGCTTTATTTTTTATTTTGCAAGATATAAAATTCCTTGTAATCTTTCATTGGCAAACTTCTTGGAATTACAGACTTTGAAATTAAAGTTTTTTTAATTTTCCTCTCACCAAATTTATATATTTGCCTGGTAGTATTAGTATATGTACTTATATTATTTCCCCAGGATAGGTTATTGTTACCTAAATTTCAAAATCGTTTCTTTCCTTATGTCCCCTGCACTGGCATAACTAGAGTTTGTGCAGCTCCAGGCTGTCCATCAGTGCAACCATTACACTAATAGAAACTATCCAATACAATTCATGTGTCAGCGGGCATGCAGCTAGAGATGCTGCTACATTCAAATGCACGTAGGAAACCTTAGTTTAACATTAAATATAATTCAAAAGAACCATAAAGTGTCACAATTTATTATTATAGGCTATGATAAATTATACAATAAATTTATTATGGCCTATTATAAATTATGATAATAGTTACCTAAAGTAAGTAAAGGAAATACTAACAATCATATTAGTAAAAAGATTTTACTAAAAAATCTATACAAAACCTTACAAATGTTGCAAAGAGTGCATTCTGTAAAAAATGAGATATTTTAAGAGCATAACGAATTGCAGATGTAACAGTCTTATTTTGATGTACTCTAATCTTCACTATGTTAAGTGGAGTAAATTGTTACTGTATAATTTTCCATTTGGCCAAAATTGTTGTCCAAAAATGTGCTTCCCAAGAAGTACAGCTTCCCTAAGCTATGTCACTGATCCTTTGTAATACCTGATAAACTTCTTGGATACTTGGTAAATGCTTTTTCATAATCAATTTTATCTCCCTGCAAATTCAAATTCCAATGCCACAAATTCCAGGGCTGCAATAAGTAAGCCCAATGCTTCAAACTTACTTTCATTTTGAAGATATACATTTATCTCCTTAGAATTTGAACTGAATGAATATTAAATCTATTTCCATGTTATGCATTCCTGAATTTATCAAATATTCTAAAATTAACATGGATGATATTACAATATGAAATTTAAAAGAAACTGCATTATAAAAATATCAGTGAAAATTAAGTTCAGTAGCTGTTTTTCTGCTTTGATTTTCTTCTCCATTACCTTGTAAATGTAAGAGGTGTTTGTGTGTTTCAATCTCTATCCTCTCTAAAATCATAGATCAAACTGTGAGTCACAATACACGTTTCTCCTTAAAATTGTGGGTGTCAGTTAACTTTGTCCCAGCAGTGGAACAACTGACCAATACAGAGGGAAGCCTATAATCTCCCTTTCTATTCATTCTGTTCTATTTCTTTCTATCCATCTCCCACCCTACTCTAGTCTATGGGTTAGCCTTCTAAGAAATCAAGAAATACAGCATTTCAGTACTAGATGACTGCTTAGAAGTTATTAGACCAGCTATTCTGATCTTGAATGCTCCTAGAACCATATAGAGCTGAAAGAAGCAGGCTTGTTGGGGACCATAATGTCGTAGCACTACCCCAGGAGAAAGGGGACAGTGAGAACTCAGCACAAGCTAATTATTGCCACCACTGAAGACAGGCAATTTTTCAAAAGAATCTAGAAATGTGCTTTTAAATAAGTTAGTGACTGATACACACAAGAACTGTATTATCATTCAAACAAAACATATCTTCAGGTCAAAGTTAATCCATAAGCTGCCAAGTTTTCAAAAACTGGTTAAAGTAAATTCTTGCTTCACAGATGAGAACATTAAAATCCAAACTGATTGATAAGTGTGCCAAAGAGACTTCCACCACAGATGTTACAATTTTCTTAACAAGACAGTGGAGAAGTCTGAAAACTCATCCTCTCTGAGGATATAGTATAAGTGAACTGCTTTATGTATTTGTGGAGTGAAGGAGTTTTTTGTGTTCATGATCAGAAAGTAGCAAGGTTTTGAGCTAGTAATGTAGTTTGACCCTGAGAAAGAGGTATAATGTTTAACTTGTGTTTGTTGAGTTACTTTTACAACTCAGTGTTCTTTTCTGGCAAAAAATATAGCAAGCTTTTGTTTTCACAATGCTTTTGCTAATGCAGGGGAATTG
>RJWT010024473.1:0-16482 GCA_004365215.1 Cuniculus paca | reverse complement strand
CAGGCAGGCGCTTAGGCTGCTGAGCTAGATCCCTGGCCCTGGTGTTTTTGAGACAGGGTATCACTATGCTATTCAGGCTGGCTTTGAGCTCACTTTGTAGCCCAGGCTGGTCTTGAACTCACAATGATCTGCCTGTCTCAGCCTCCCGAGTGCTGGGATTACAGGTGTGAGCCACCACGCCCGGCTTTCCTGGACTTTTCATTAATGAATTTTTTTTGTTTCTAGAATTATGTCACAGTAACTTTTTTTTCTCTTCTTAAAACAATGGCTGCCTTTGAACACAGAAGCCTAAATTTTCAGCCTAATTATAAGGAGGCTAAAGATGAGGCATATTTCATCATATCTTTTATAAGAAATTTCCTTTTTAAAAAAATTCTCCAAGGTTTCTGGTTTTTTTCTATGGTAAACCAGTAATTATCAAATACTAAATTTTAATGATATCTTTTAAAAAAGTTTTATAGAAAAAATTTGAACACTATTTAAAAACTGCTGAAGATAGAAATGTACCTTATGTTTCTAATAGAACTGTTGTTTCCAACCATGAACATTAAATCAGCTTACAAAATGCGAAACAGAAGTGACCAGAGAGTCTGGCTGCAAGCGCCCGCACGGCAGGAGCGCTGCCTCCACCCACGGCTGGCTTAGGAGCAGGGGTCTCTCATAAGAGCAGTTGCACTGGACTTAAGTTTATAAAGCCAAAATGTGGTTTATTTGCCCTAAAACACCAGAGCGTGCAGGCAGATTAGTGCAGAGCAGCTCCTTGGCAGCACCAGGCGGTCCCTAGTGGGGTGCGGCCTCCAGCCCAGTGAACCCTGCCTAGCAGCAGGGTAGAGGGAGGAAGTCCTTGTTTTCACATTGACAAATTCAAAGAACTGCAAAGACCTTGCCTTCTGTTAGGATTCCACTTATCTGGGTTCTTAGATGAATGGACAACATTTATGAGAGCAGAACTTTCCTCTGGAATTTTCTACGAGATACATTTAAAACAAGAGAAAACATTCATTCACATGAGAAAAAACCTCGACAACGTTACAGTATGAGATTCTTAACAACCAGCTGATCAGAACTTGCCTTTATTACACATTTAGTTAAAATATGCTAAATAACCTTCATATGACATAAGGCTCTGACAGCTCACTGTCAGTCCCTGCACTGCAGGGGACTTCCTGTATTGAGATGAGTTGCTTCCAAAGATGCACTGTTTAGTATTTGTGCTCCCAAATCCTCTTTGGCCTTAATAGGCCAGAATTGATTGATAAGGCCCCCCCCCCCTTTTTTTGGTGTATTGGGAATTGAACTGGGACCTCATGCTTGCCAGGCAGGCTCTGGCCGCTGAGCAACATCTCCGGCCCCACTGAGGCCCATTTATACAATTAAAATTCAGAGAAAAGTTTTGCAGCTACCCATATCTCTCTGTTCTCCACAATGGTGTCACTCAGCATGTAGCAGCTATGATGTTTTGAACTCGGTTACGAAAAGCAAAGACTGCCGCTTCAGTCTGGTGTCTCCTGGGTGTCACGCAGCACCTCACCTGAAGATGTGCGTCCCCTGGCAGGCTGAACAAAAGCGCTGCAGGATCTGACGAGTTCAGAGAGCAGAAGGCGACATGCGAGGAACTGGTGTGGTAATGCTTCTAGGACCGTACCGAGGTTACCAAGCAGGCCATGGCCAATGTGGTCAACAGGGTCATCAAAGCAAAGATGCTTCTCTCAGTAAACAGCCCTTTACTAAAACTCATCAACTACTTGGGACCCCTTCTGTCTCTCAGACAGAAGCTTTCTTTCTCTCAATAAATATATTCTGCTCAAAAACAAAACAAAACAAAACAAAAAAAACTTCATCAAAAGAGGAGACTCCCTTTAGAACAGACTGCTCTTTTGGAATAAACTTCTTTTGATTCAGTGTCGGTTAAGAGCATTGTTTGGTATTATTATTGTAAATAGTTTCTATTTTGCCAACAGTAGTCAATACAAAATTCAGTGACTAGATTAGAAGTACCATGCCTGGTGCAGCAAAAAAAAAAAGGTACCATGAAGTGCCACGAAATCTTCAGGAAAACTTAACCTGTTAGCTATAGCAAACCTTATAAACCATACTACTTCAAGTTACACAGACCCTGCATGAGCAAATCAGTCTGTGGGGAGAGGCTCTGGGGATGATGAAACCGCAATCTGTGTTGGGAGGGTCTATCAAGCAAGCAGCAGTAACCAAACGCTCTTCCCAAACGTGGGGCTGTGCGCTACACACCTTCCGGCTCCAGGCCCATTTTGACCTTGTCCCTGGAGCACTTGCAGCTGAAGCCAACAGCACAGCAAGAAAACAAGCACTGTGATTAGCAGGGTGCTCTCCAGTAGTGACAAGAGATGCCACAGCCAGTGTGACTCAGACTCTGCCGTTCTGGGCCCTGTGATAATACAAAGGGCGTTTTATTTTTTGGTAGGGTCTCTCTACACAGTTTAGGGTGAACTGTAGCTGGCCTAGAACTTGTGGTGATTCTCTTGTCTCAGCTTCCTGAATGCTAGGATTACAGGTATGTGCCACCATACTGGCCTGTGACAATATTAAAGGTATTTGGCCCAGCATTGCCCCGCTTTAGAGAATCCTCTTCATTGAGAATGCATATTCAAATGCATGGCTAAAAGGGAGCTGTCCTAAAATTTAAATGTTAAAAGGAGCCACAAGAGTACATTTAGCCTTAAGTGATATGGTAAAGAGTTAATCTTAAAAATTTGCAAGAACACACCCCTACATCCATAGTACCAGCAGCCAGAAAGAGTAGGTTCTGTTCTGAGTTGTAGGAGTCCCTGTTAACAAAAATTTTTTAGACATCCTCTTGAAGGATACACCTACATAGACAATGCTCAAGTATCCACTATAGTGTCAAGAATGACATACACACACACACACACACACACACACACACACACACACACACAAATTTTTTTTAAAGGCACTAGATACTGAATTCGGGCCTTGTGCATGCCAGACAGGTGCTGTATCACTGAGCGCTCTCTCCAGTCTTTTTTATTATCTGTGAGACAGAATCTCTTTAAGTTGCCTGTGCTGGTTTTTTAAAATATGGAACAGGTCATGAATTTGCACGTCATCCTTGCACAAGGACCATGTCAATCTTCTCTGGATTGTTCCAATTTTAGTGTATGAGTTGCCAAAGTGAGCACATCCACGCTGGTTATGATGTGATCTTCATGCCTCAGCCTCCCAGCTGGCTGGGATTATGGGTGTGTGCCACAGAACCAGGTGAGGGATTCTTCAATTTCCAAAATCAAAATATTTGAAATGGAGAGATATGAGCAGCAGTCAGAGTTTGCTGAGCTGCTCTGCTGGGGGTGCCCAGCGGGTGGGCGTGGAGGGGCTTCACTGCACAGGCTGTACTTGGGAAGAACATCTGAGTTGCTCTCAAGGCTGCAACATACAAAGTTTGGTTGTCCTCAAGGGACATCTGACATTTAAAACTCTTACTTCAAACTGTCAAAAGTGATCATCTCTGGAAGGCGATTTTCTTTGTGGAATTCTGTATTTCTAAAATTTTCTCAGCATTCATTTGGTAACTGTTGAAATATCACTTAAAATGCAGTTATACTTTAGCGCTTACCTTAATTTTTTTTTTTCTTTTTTGGTTTTTCTGAGACAGGGTCTCACTGTGTAGTTCAGGTTGGCCCTGAACTCACTATGTAACCCAGGCTGGCCTTGAATGCTTGGTGATCCTCTTGCCTCAGCGTCTCGAGTGCTGGGATTACAGGCATGGGCCAACATGCCTGGCTTTACCTTCACTTCTGTTAAAACACAGCTTTATTCATTTAACTAGAGATGAAAGACACAGGCCTATCACATGCACAGGGAAAGGCAAACACTTTCCTAACTTTGCATTTTCTTCTTTAAAACACCACAATGAACCACCTATGAAAATAAATATCTGCTTAACAATGGATGAAGAAATAGCTCCTGTCAGGCAAAATTCAAGGTAAAGTTGAGGGTTATCTGAGAACAGGAAGTATAAGGAGCACAAACTTCTGATCAAATAATGGATCACTCCTCCCAGAAGAAAACAGCACAGCTGAACAGCACAAAAGACTGAGATAAGCATGGACTCAGTGAGTTAACGAAAGATTATTTCCAGCTTCACAACTGGACCAGGATGCCACGGGTCACCTTCACACATGGTCCAGATGAAAAATAAAGTGGGAAATAAAGTATTGGCTCCTGAGGAGGAGTCCAAAGGTCAGTCACCCCTTGCTCTGCATTTGTGCAATTTTCATCTCCTTACAAGTCACCGCGTCACCCCATCTGTAGAGTGAGGACCTAGTTGTGGTGGCTCTTCCTAGGGGTGGGCACAGGCAGACAGGGGTCACACAAAGTTCTGAGCTGGCCAAGCCCAGTGGTGCTCAGCAAAGCTGGTGCTGCTGTCATGTAGTCCAGAACTCGGCCCACACGCACAGAGCCCCCAGTAAGCATTTTTTCCCTTTCATTTTGTTCTAAATAAACAAGACCTTTTCCTTATTAAGAAAAACAGACATGCTTTGTTGAGAGTCATTGGTGGCTGTTTTCTGCTTCCTGCTTCCACAGTGCCCGGAAGGGCCTGGCGCTTGACCTCCACCTCAGCCGATGCTCAGCGCCAGCAGCCCTTCACTGCCCCCTCCCGGTGCCTTGGACTGCCCAAGGCCTCCTCAGTGGCCCAGCCAGATGACAGTGTGCCCCTACAGGTGCACCAGAACTACCTCCAGGATGTCGTGGCTGCCGCCAACTGTAGGTTTGCCTGGAGTTCCACACGCCTATGACTATCTGTGTCTATTTTGTCACAATGATGCGACTTTGCAGAATGTCACCAAATACTTTCTCCACCAATCTCATGAGAGGGGACACACTGGGAGTTGAAGGAGCTGCAGAACCAGCACAGTGGCTAAGTTTTCCTTAGGGATGTCAGAAGCCAGCTGTTGCAGCTGGAGCATAGGCTGGCTGCCATGGTGTGCACATTACTGTGGACAGTGGAACTGCAACGATTGGCCACTGACAGAGACAATTCCACTCGCCCGACATCATCAAGACTCATTACCTGAACAAGAGGGTGACCTCCCTCACAGAATCAGTGGCCAGGTAACCAACCCGAGCAAGCTGGGAGCCCCGAATCCACCCTGCAGGATGTTTCTGATAAGAATGTGCTGGGTGACAGTGACGTGGAGAGCTAAGCTTTGGGCTGATGTTCCCACTGCTAAGAAGTGCCGTACCTTTTACCAAAGGTTGTATCAGAGCATCCCTTAAATTCTTTATTTGTACCATTTAAGTAAAAAAGAAGAAAAACAGGCATACTAACCCACAGCAGAGCAGCACCTTGAGTCCCTTGTCCAGACTTGCCACCTGCCGGTGTGTGGTCTCCTCCTGCACTCACTCATGGCAGCCCAGTGCATTGACATTTTCTTCCTAATAAAATGGATCCTTGGGGGCCTAGGATGTGGTTCAGTGGCAGAGCACCTGCCTGTATACACAAGTCCTGGGTTCAATTTCCAAACCACAAAAACAAACAAACAAACTCTGCAAGATGTATTTGTGTAAAATTTTTGAGATACAGCCTGAAATGACTCCAGAAGACTGAGTCTGCAGGGTTGATTAGGGAAGACCTCAAAATTGATGTACATGGAAAACCTCAAGGCCTCACAGTTTTTATCATTTACATCAGTCATCCTACAGAGCTAATTCTCAAATCCTTGTGAGCAGTTTCTTGAACTGAGATTAGCACCGAGGCACCTCCCTGGGAACTACTCACTGCGTCTCCAAGCAGTGGGCACTGGGTGGTACAGGTGTCAGCAGGAAGCAGGCCCACAGGATGGGACCCAAGCTCCTGAGACACATCTCCTCCCTTGTGGAAAGCGACTGCTCACCTGTGGGCTCTGGAAGGTGCTCGAGTTTGTTCCAATGGGAGTTCTCTTAGCAAGTGCCGAAGAGCAGAGGCTGGGCTCACAGGAGGGGTTGGGTCGTGTGGCTCACCAGCCACTTTGCCCACTGGACTCCAGGCTCCTCAAATTCCTTCCTGGAGATGTCTGGCACAAGCAGCTGTAGCTATGTGCTCTGAGCACCCCAAAGAGTAACGTAAAGCCTCACTGCTGCTGCCCAGGGAGGATACTCCCCACACATCCCAAGGTATGAGTGGGGACGGAAGTGTGGACAGCTCCATGGAGGCAGCAGAAAACCTGTGCTGGCCAAATGGGTGTTCAGGTTTGGAAGTGAAGCATGCCCTTAACCTGGGGCAGGCCTCAGTTCCTGTCACCTGGGATGTCACAGAGTGGTTCTAGCCAGCGTTAAGAGAAGCGCTGCTCTGTGACAAGAGAAGAAAACGCCTCTGGAAGGACACACCAATGCTGCAGGAGCTGCCCTGAGGCCTGCACCTGAGCACAGACCCTGTTCCCTACGTGCCCTCTGCCACAGGCCGGAGCAGCAAGAGCTGCCGAGCTGGGACAGAGGAAGAGGAGAGGCATCATCAGCGCACCTCAGCAGTACGCCTGAGCACTGGGGCGCCTGTCCAGTGCTCAGAAGCCAGGGCAGTGAAGGAGAGGCCTGTAACAATGTGGCAAACATTCATAGCTATTGCAAGGTTCATTTAATATGTGAAACTGTCTTTGATTTACATAAATAAAAAAACTAGGTGGAGGGGAAAAAAAGCTAAAAAGCCCATTTAAAAATTCATAGTAAATATTTCCTTATTTTATTGAATAAACAATTAAATTCTCAATTAGTACATATCTGCAAATTTATAAATGGCAATTTCGACAGAAAACAAATTTATAAGTACCACAATCCAGACAACAGAGATGTCTCTTTAAAGAACAAGCTCAAATGCATAAGGAAATTCCAGCTCCTTTCTCTTCATTTCTTAGGGAATGCAAGTGCTTTCATGCAAAAGAAAGGGCCTCGTGCAGTAACAGCCTGGGCTGTGGTGCAGGGGTGGCTGACAGTGCCAGCCCACTCACCTGCTGTGATGGCATCTTCTATACATGTAGCCCTGAGACAAGTGCCAAAGTGAGACCAAGCAGATGTGACCCCTGGACTTGAGAACAAACGCTAGCACTTCAATCCAAGTCCCCAAGAGGACACAGTATTGTCATCTACGAAACAGCTGTTCTAGTGACAGGTTTCCTTTGGTGTCTTGAGGGTAGGAGGGAGCACGCATACCTTGAAGAAATATGCTGTGAGAGTGTCAATGGTACACAGACATGTAATAGCTGAGGACACTGCATCGTGTGTCACTGTGTGTGCATGGACACAGGTGTCATGATACCTATACACCAAAGCAATTAAAAAGGACCCAATCACCACTGGCAGAATGACAGTAACGGGAATGACTTCACTGACAGGCTTAAAAGATTTTCACATTAAACTTTTTTGGTGTGCTATCGCCCATCCCTTGGTCATCAGCACTAGTTAAAACACAGCTGTTAACTGGAGAGGGAATCCGACTGTGATGCCATGTAAAGAACTCCTGTATAACATAAGAAAGGCACGTATCAATACCTAGTGATTTAACCACTACACGGTACACACCATGACAGCTCCCGGTGTGCTCAGTCTTGTTAACACATAAACACTGCTGTTAGACTTAAAATGTGCATATATTTGCTTATACAAAATACCTGGATTTTGGAAACATAAATACAAAAATACACTTGTAACTAATAAATATTCCACCCAAGGCAGAGGATGTTCTTAGCGGTGAACATACTGGGTACTACAGGCACTGCCTACTGGTAGCCCTGCACTATGGGAGCTGCTACAGGGTCTTGTGCCCATCTGCGTGTGCACACTGGCTGCTGTCCTCTATCCGCATGTCACACCTGGCCGCTGCCCCATGTGTGCACAGACCAGCTTCTGTCCTCTGCACTGACACACTGGCTACGACCCAGAAATCCCTGCCAGGTGCCCTGCCTAAAGGCCTCAGCACGGTCCCACTTTGAGGCCACAGACTGAGCAAGGACAGTCCACACCGTGGACACTCTCAACTACATGCGTGTGCAGGGAGCTGCTCTGGGCTGAGGTGCTTCTCAGGCTGTGCTCTTCCTTCCACCCCAGCATCTGTCCAGCATCAGGGCGCACTGGCCACTGCTCCCAAGCTGAAGCCACTGCCCAGCACAAGGATGCAAACATAGGGAGGGCCCTGCGCTGCCTCCAGACCAAACTGGATGTCCAGCAATTCAAGCACTATACACTGTCTTTCATTCAGGAAAGGAACAAGCAGTGTAGGGCTCAAGCGCCACAGCAGGAGGAGGGTGTGAGCTGTACCAGGAGGTCTGGTCCTGGCTCCTGGGCCTGTGCCTTCACTCTTGCTTCCCTGTCTCTCAGCTCCCCTGAAGTGGGCACTGTGACCCATCTGGATGTGGTACTGGCTACTGTCATGTTCATAACAGGAGGCCATAAGCAAGAATTCAGAAGTCTGATTTTCAAATTGATTCTTTCACTACAAAGGAAAAGCTGTGGCACTTACAGTGTGACAGATACTGCGAAAGCAAGGCTGGTCCCAATTTCTCCAAATGGTGCCAAAAAGTTCAACCTGATCTGGAATGCCACTCTTTCACCAGGGCTATCCAGAGTATCTGGGATGTACTCTGTCTCTGGAGAAGGAGCTGCTGGCACACAGGGCTGTACAAACTGGTGATTCAGGGACCATGCTCCCAGCAGTGACCCAGGCGCCAAGATCATGAGTGACAGGTGGACTCTGTCCTGGTTGGCTGCTGCACCAGGTCCAGGCCCCAGTAGGGCTGACTGAAAGGGGGTAGGGTGGGGCTTGCTCTTCTAAATAAAACCTAACAGATGCACTAAAGAGTGTCAAAGAGTTATGTGAACAAATCAAATGTTAACCTGCATTGTAAATCAAGGAACTATTAGTTCTGTATAATACTGTACAGGTGGGGTTATGGAAGAAAGTGTGTCCTTCTGTTTCAGAGATCCATGTAGGAATTCTGAGGAAAGTAACCATTCTCTTTAAAATACTCCCTTTACAAAAAACTCTGGAGAGAGAGGAGGGTGGAGCTGGAGTGGCTGAGTACTCGTAATGCTGAACTGGGGTGGCAGGGGCTTGTTATACTTTCCTTCTTTGTATATTCTGAAAATTTCAGAACTAACCATGAAACAATCATCTCTAGAAAGTGGGATTCTACTAACAGAAAACAAAAACAACATGCCCATTTCATAGGAGGCCCAGCAGACAGTAGCGGGGAGGGAAATTTATTCCGACTCTCCAAGACGACCAGTAAGATTGGCAGGGGATGGCTTCGCACCTCCCTCGGGAAGGCCTGTGCCCTCAGCACTGCCTTCAGCAGGGCAGGCACACCAGCCTGGCAGCACAGCGGTGCTGCCCAGACTGGAGGGTGAGCTCCCTTCATGGAAAAAGACACCTTTTGTCACTTCACAGCACCAAAGGGGACACTTGTTAGGTAACAACTAACAAAGGGAGGGCGGCCATCAGCCACCCTATGCTAAGACTGAGGGAAAATATTTCAGTGTAATACATATTAATCCTTCGCCCTAACACAAATCCAATGTTCATTTTGGGAATGACACACTGGGAGAAAGAAGCTACACTGAACAGTCCTGTTCTCAGCAGTGTTTCCAACCACCGCAAGCTCCTCGTCATCTTCTACCCCAGTCACGCACGTTCACAGCAGCAGCCAGCCAGCAGGGGAAGCCGCATCCTGCTTCAACACGACCGAGAAGGTAAGTCTAAGTAATGAGGACAGAATGAACAATAACTAAACACACAGTGAGCACTGGCCAAATACACTGGTAAAGTGATAAGACTGTGGTTTACATTTAATGAGGCCACAAAAGCGGAAAACTGCACGATACAGTTAGCCACAAACTCCTTCCTTGTACATGACCAATATTAATGAGCACACAAACACCAACATGTGCAAGATGTCCTGAGCTGCAAGAGATCTGAGCAAGGAGGACTCAGCATACATGGCAAATCCATCCAAAGAGCTAGAGGTGAAAATGGATGGAAATGAGTGCTTCATTTCTGCAGGACATTTTGGGAAGAAAATAAAACTTAAAATATGGTATTACATTACTGGATAAGATCAGCAAGGATAACCACCACCAAGAGGACTTGGACAAATTCAACAGTGTCTGACCAGGGCTAGCCTCAGTCTGGCATCTGTGTGGCATGGGTCACACGGCAGTGGTTTCTCCTGATGCTCACTGACAACACATGTGGTCTGTGTCATAAGTATCAGCCCAATTTCAGTGATGTGAAGCCCTCCACACAGTACCCCATAGGACAACCACAGCACACTGCTCACTGCCTTTTCCCACTGCCTTGGGACAGAAGGATGTCTGTGATAGCACGCAGGGAAAATGGCTAGCAGTGTGTACTGCAATGCGGCACCTGATGGAAACATCATTTCTAGGGAAAGAGTGAGCCCAAGTCATTACACACTCTGGGACATTCCTTGTGCTTTTATCATTTTAAACAAACAACTCACCCTGTCAGCTTGCATACTGCAACCACATCATCCAGCACACCCCACTGAAGATGAGCAGAAGAAAACACTTCACACTTAATTAGTGCATTTTCAAACCAATGCCCTTGCAGGGCAGCCATCCAAACATAGGCCTCAAGTCAGAAATGAGAGGAGGCTTTTGGCACCGGGACAGTCCAAAGAACGTCTTTTGCATGCAGAAGGCAGTGGGTCCACCTGCTTCTCTGTGGTTAGGGCTCTACAGAGGCATTGAATACAGATATTGTACTGTATGTTAGCAAAACAAATCAAAGAAAATCTCTGTCCTAATTGACTGTGGGCAGCTTGGTTCACCTCAAAATCAGCATCAACAAGCATAACACAGAGAGTCGATTAGGTCAACATGAGGGTGTGGTGTGCATGTAGCTCGATGACAGAGCATGTGCCTAGCATGTACAAATCCCTGGGTCCAGACCCCAGCACCACCACCACAAAACAAACCAACCTTAACCAGGGCTGCATAACACTCACAACATATAGCACCGGTTTTTACTTGAATCAAAATATGTACCAAAAAAACCAAAGCCACACAGGCTTATTGATAAGCCTCCGGGACTGGGAATGCTGGAAATGCTCATCTATTTTAAACTGGATGTCCAGCTTTTAACACCACTGCAAGTAAAACTTAATTCACTGACATTCAAAAAACTGTAATAAACCAGGAATTAGGAAAAAATCGGACTCTCTGGCATGAACTAAATCACTTTCTACACTAAAGCAAGTGAGTCTCACTCCACTGCATGAATTAAGGAAGGGGGGTCTCTCTGTAAGTCTGGAGTGGTCAGGATGAATTTCCTTTCTGATCTCCTGGAGTCAGATTCTTTAAATTGTTCTGAAAATCAAAAGGGACTCTCTCTCCACCTGTCTGTGTAAAAGGGTTGCTGAAAAAAAGGCTCATATCCAGGGGGGCCTCAGTCCCAGAGCCCCAGGAGCTCGACTCGGTGCTGCTAGAGTCTTCGGCGGTGGTGGGCGGGTAGCCGAGCTGCTCTAGCTGGTCGATGATGTCAGAGAACGGGAAGGCAGAGCTGGACTCAGAGCGGACTGAGTAGGCGGGGAAGTTGATCATGGAACTGGCCTCAGACTGATTGGCCGAGCTGGAGGTATGCAGAGACAGCCCGCCGTGCAGAGGCATGTTACGCAATGAGCTGTTCTCGGACTGATTGTTTCTGAGCGAGCTCGTGTCAGAAGGACTCAAGAGGCTCTGAATCAGGCTAGCTTGTGCCTTCACTTCAAATAGCTCTGAGGTGTCTGAGGGGTGTGCATTGCCATTGAAGTCACTTCCTTCCCCAAATTCAAACTCATCTTCTACATTCATGTCTACTGCCTCGGTGGAGTACCTGTCTGGGCTGGACTGGGAAGACTCTGGGTGTCTGAAGGTATCTGGGCCATGCAAGGGAGAGGATGCAGTGGGCTGGGCCAGTGCCTGGGGCTCTGGAGGGACTGAAGGACTGTATGGAAAGGAAAATGCTTCCGAGCCTCCAGCAAAGAAAGAGATGTCTGCTGGATCATCGTCTATGAACTCTTCAGATACCTGCAGCTGCACGTTTGTCAATGTGAAAACAGGGCCCCCCCCAAGGCGCTGCCAGCCACACCGGTACTTCCCACTGGGCAGGAATGAGCCTGGAGGGGTATCATCCTCACCAATGTCATTTCCACTAGCAGCTCTGAGCACCCTACCTGCCCTCCCCGAATCTAGGTCTAAGGCACTGAGACTCGATCCCGTGGGACAGACACAACCACGGCTGCTCACAACAGGACAAAACCCGACACCTGGACCAGATGGGAGCGCAGGGGACGCGAGCTGCTGGGCTGACGGGGCACTGGGGCCTTCGGCTGCTCCACTGCTCCTCCTTGTGGCCATGTTCTTGACAGCGGCACTCGAGATGCAGGGAGCCTGGGGATCTGCGAGGGAGCTGCAGCTGTCCTTGAAATCAGGCCGGCCGAGTGGGGACATAGGGGAGGGATAAAAGGAGGCATTTGCTGAAGACAGAGAGGCAGAAGATCTCAAGCCCTCGGTGAATGAGATGCTCTGAGGATCATAAAACAAAAACGAAAACGTAAGAAATTACAAATCACCATCAGAGGCTGAAAAGCCGACCTGGCCCAGTGCTGATGCCTCAAATCCCAGCTACTTAGAAGGCTGAGGCAGGAGGACTGTGAGTTTTCAGGCCAGCCTGGGCAACAGAGTGACAGCCTATTTCAAAATAAAATTTAAAAGTAGGGCTGCAATGTACTTCAGCAGTAGAGCACTGCCCTCACATGGACAAGGCCCTGGATTCAATACCCAGTACTGAAACTAACCAGCAAAAAAATGGAAACTGCAGAGCCAATGAATGCTTGTCTGTTTCCTTGTTAGGAAGGGCAACCAATCAGACCATCCCTTTCAGAACAGATCTATAAATGTGGACAGTATTGCAAGTCAGACCATGTGTTTCTAATCCCTTAGAATTCTGTATTCTTCCCTTATAGCATGAAACTTGCATAGTAAAGAGAACTGAGCGAGGGCAGCCCTCTCCAGTGCACCCCTCAACACCTTGAGGTTGCCAAGCAGATGTGTTTGGCATTAAGTTTCACTGAGAGGTGCCAGATACCTAGCTAGACAGGAAGCAAGTGGTTTCATTCAGCCAGCAGTTCACTCACCACCCCATGCCAATGCCAGGGGACAAGTCCAAGCCTCCAGTCCTGAGCCTCAGGGAGGGGACAGACCAGTCTACTTCCAGGGTGGGGCATCTTGAAAGCGGAAGTGAAGAGACCCCAAGCAGGACAAGAAGATTGGAGGGGCAGTGAGGCAGGCACACGGTGGCACCTCTCCACGGTGCTTTAGCCATGTCCTCACCATGATCACACATGCAGACACAGGTGTGTCCTCTCTGCATGCTAAGCACCCCTCCTCATGTGTGCTACACCGAGATGCAGTCAGGCCTCAATAAAAGCCTTCCTACACATAACACCATAACACTAAGAGGGCATGAGGCTGAATATACCAGGACAGAACTGAGTAACTTCTGTGCAGCTTCATACAGGCAGTGCACGCAGCAACACGAGCAAAATGCCATGGCCAGAGGCCAGACCCAACCTTTTAAAACAGCATTTATGTCATGGCCCATAAATTTAAGCTATTTTCCAGTGCACATCATATAATTTTTTTTTTTTGGTACCAGGAATCAAATTCAGGACCTTGTGCTTGCCAGGCAGGTGCATATGCCACTGAACAGTATAATCTTTTGTTAGCCATGAAATTGTACTCATTTTCTGTGGCTTTTAAAATACAAGGTAAGAGCCAGGTGTGGTGGTAGATGGATTGCCTATAATCCCAGCACGTGGTAGCCTGAGGCAGGAGGACTGCAGTGAGTTTGAGGCCAGCCTGAACTGCATATTGAGATCCTGTCTCAAAAAAACAGAAACAAAATAATAATTTTTAAAAATGTAAGAGAACTGTAGCTTTAAAAATTTTTTTTCTATTTTTTGAGATGGGGTCTCACTAAGTTGCCTAGACAGGTCTCAAACTTGCAGTTTTCCTGCCTCAGCCTCCCAGCACAGGGATTTCAGGCACGTGCCACCATGCTTGACTTTTAGATTTTAAGACAAGGTCTCTAAATATGATTTTTAGACTATTTATACTTTGAAACAAATTTGATTTTGTAAAGGAACAATTAATACACTCACTTTTAATTTCAAAGGAATTTTCAGAGACACAGCTGGGGAGAGTTAAAGGTTCTGATTTAAAAGACCTATTAGAGAAAAGCGAGAGACACATGCACTTTAAAATACGAGATACAAGTGGAACTCCTGGAAGTTCCATTCAGTATAAACGAGAGATTATCAACAAATCGCTGTGCATAAATAAAAATCATACAAAGGAGACGTAGCAGCATAAGGAAAGAGAGATGACAACGCTGCCTCAAAATGATAACATTCAACATACAATCATGCTTGTATGTGGAAGCTAATATGCAAAGAGGAACACAGGAAGAGATTGCTGTGAGGTAGGTTAGGAACAGAATGGTCAGCACAGGGGCATGGACAACTGCTATCTCCCTTTGGACATTCCTTCAAATGTCTTTTACCAAGTGTCTGTGTGTGCCACCATGTATATCTGCACTTTAACACAGTTGCGAAACACATAATAGCAAGAATGTCCACATGCTACTATGTACCTTTTATTTTTCACTTTTTTGGGGGCCATACTCTGATTGAACCCAGGGCTTTCATTCACACTGAGCTACATTCCTAGCCCTTTTTCATTTTGAGAGTCTAAGTTGCTAAATTGTGCAGGCTGAGTTCAAATTTATAATCCTCCTGCCCCCACCTCCCAGAGTGGCAGAATTACAGTTGTGAGCCACGATACCCGGCTTTGCTCTTTCTTTGTTCTTTGTACAGACAAATGGGTTTAATTTGGTAGATTCAAACATGTACACAACACACTCTGTGATCTTTCATCTTCCACCACCTCTGCCAGGCCCTCCTTCGTATCTGGGTGACACACTTCAGTGCTCATAATCCCTCTCTCCATTCCTCACCCTTACAACTCCTCATGACCCTCTCCTTCCTTCCTCTTGTCTAGTGAAAGCCTCCTTTTCACTTTTGTCATCTCCTTTAGATTTTACATATTAGGGAGAACAGCAACATTTGCCGTTTTCAGTCTGGCTTGTTTGGCTCAACATGGTGTCTCTGGCTCCATCCACTTTCCTACCAGTAACAGCACTGTGTTCTTCCTTACGGCTCAACAATACACCACAGTGCACATCCACTCACTGTCCACGCATCTGCTGATGGGCTCCTAGGCTCACTCTGTGTCGTGGCTTTGTGGACTGTGTCACAAGACAAACATGGGTATGCTGGCATCCCATGGCATGCTGACTTGAACTGCGTTGGATCAAGGGGTAGCTCTAAAGTGTTTTAAGAAACCTCCATATTGATTTCCAGAGTGACTATAATAATTTAAATTTCTACCAGCATTTGTTTCTTGTATTCTTGACAATGGCCATTTTTACTGAGATGGAGTAGAATCTCAATGTAGTTTCATTTGTATTTATCTAATGGCTAAAGATGCTGAACATTTTTTACATACTTATTAGCTATGACTTTTATTTTGGCTTTTTTCTGAGGGGGGAGGTACTAGGAATCAAACTCCGGATCTTGCACTTGCCAGGCAGGTGCTGTGCCACTGGGATATACCCCCAGCCCTGTACTTTTATTTTAAAAAGTGTCTATTCAATTTATTTGTCTATTTATTTGTTTGTCTGTTTGTTTTTTTGACAGGGCCTCGCTATCCAGTTCAAACTGGCCTTGAACTCACTTTGCAACGATCCTCCTGCTTCAGCCTCCCAAGTGCCAGGAGTACAGTTGTGCGCCACCGCACCCAGCTCATTTGTCCATTTAGTCACTGTGCTCTTGGATATTTTGGTGTTAAATTTTTGAGTTCTCTGTATATTCTAGATATTAATCTCTCTTGAAAAGAGAAGCTGGTAGAGATTTTCTCCCATTCTGCAGGCCAGTGTCAGTGAACCTATGGCATACACGCTGCAGTGGGCACACAGACCCCTCTTGGCAACTAAGCCAAGTTGCCCCAGGACTGCCCCAGCAGCTGAGCATTTAGGTTTCACTGCTAAAATGAAAGGGAGGCTGCTGACACTTTGCAATAAATAAGTGGGTTTTGGGTTGCAGTTTGAGCACCCAGTCTCTAAAAGCTTCACCATCACTAGGATAGGCTGTCTCTTCACCCTATCAGTTGTTTCCCTGGCTGTGCAGAAACTTTGTAATTTAATTTGATGTCGCTCTATTTGTTGGTCCTATTATTGCTTGTGCTGTTGGAGTCCTAGTCAGGAAGTTTTTGTGCCTATGGCTTTCAGTGTTTCCTGTGTTTTCTTTCAGGAGTTTGAAAGTTTCAGACCTCCTACCTAGATCTTTGATCCATTTTCAGGTGATTTTTGAACAGGGATCTAGTTTCAATATCTAA
>RJWT010024472.1:0-16472 GCA_004365215.1 Cuniculus paca | reverse complement strand
AAATAAATACATGAAAAAATGTTCAACATCAATGGTTATTAGAGAAATACAAACTAAAACAACACTGAGATTCCATCTCACTCCAGAAAGAATTGCCAGGATCAAGAAAAACCACCAATAACAAATGCTGGAGAGACTGTGGCAAAAAAGGAACCTTTCTCCACTGTTGGTGGGAGTGTAGACTGGTGCATACAGAGAAATCTTGATATAATATGATAGGGGACATCATAAGAGTGTGAGTGCCAGGAAGTGGGAATCATTCTGGAACATCTTGTAATGTGGCTACTATAGACAGTTCCCACCCGTGCAAAATACACTTGAAATTCCTCTGCCTACACATTCTCATCCCATTGCGATATCAGCCCAGATAGTCATGGTGATGCACACCTGTAATTCCAGCACTTGGAAGACTGAAGCAGGAGGACTGTCCTGAATTCAAGGCTAGAAAAGGCTACATAGTGAGTTCAAGGCCAGCCTGAACTACATGGTGAGACCCTGTTCCAAAAAATCAAAAACCAGTCACACACACATGCACACACACACACACACACACTCTCATGGAAGATAACATTAGCTTAAAGGGGGAAACAAAGGCACATGTAAATGTCATAATCCATCCAGACAAGTATTATAAGTTCCTTGTTAGGATTCATTCTTACTCTTGCCTGGAAATGACTTTATAGCTCTTGGTTTTGTTTTCTAGACTTTTGGTTCACTATTGGAGTCTTTTTTTTTTTTTTATGAATGGTATCATGTGTTTGCAGCTGAGTGATTTCCTCAGTGTGTTTCTGCTTATAAAAACTTGAGTATTCAAACCCTTCTTCTCATTTATACTGTTTTTGCCACTGTAGGTCCATGTTGGGAGTACCCTGGTGATAATCATTCTCTAAAATCTTTATGGTCCTTCCATGAATCTCACAAAGGTTTGCTTCATCAGAAAATACTTGCATGTATAAATCTCTTTGAGATAAATTTTCCCTAGTTGAGCTTCTGCTGAGATCCTTAGCTGAGGGTCAATGCCCTTAATTTTCCTAGAACCCTGATTATCTTATTTATCAGTGCTGTGAGGCAAACCTTTAAATTCTGCAGAAAGCCTTTTACTGGACTGAATATACTCTGAAGAGTCACTTTTTAAATTTTCTGAGGTCTTATAAAAGGATTTTATGGTTACACCTGTGACTTCACTTTTAGAACATTGTTTCTTGAGGGTGCTTGGATTTGATCTTTGATTAGGAGCAACTTATTAATTTTAGTGTTGTTTGCCATCTGGACAGTCTCAGAAACTTCAAAACCAGCCAAGCACTGTATTTTGGCTTAACAGTGCTTTCTTTAGCTTGTCTATCTCCTCTCACATTTAAATATAAGCAGTAACAAGAAGCCAGGTGGCACGTTTAAGACTGAGTGGAAATCTTAGTTTAATTATTCAGCACAGTAGGTGCATTTTCTTTCACATGACTACAGGAGGCAGTACTGCTAAATTTTCTGCATAACAGTGATCTCTTCAAATTTCCAACAAGATTTTCTTCACTTTCCTTTAAATCCTCATAAGCATCCACCTCAAAGTCTGATTTTTTCTAGCAGCAAATTCAGGCAACTCAGGCTTTATTTAATAGTCTCCTGAAAGTTCTTTTGGCCATTCTGTTTTTGCTACCCAGTGACTGATTCCAATTCCACTTATGCACTTGAGGTTTTTGTTATGGTAGAACCCCATTTTCAGGCACCAACACTATGTATACACATACTAGAAGTTGCAATGGTTTGTGTCTAGGTGTCGCCCTAATGCTTCATGCAGTCATGGGGGCAGGCTTCTAGAGTTTGTGATTGATTCATATTCTAATTCTGGGATTAAGGGTGTGAGTGTTACACCTGCCCTAGGGCGAGTAGTCTGCATACAGTATAAGGGACAGAAAGAGGCTACTCTGTCTCTCTTTGTCTCTCCATCTCTCTGTCTGTCTTTTTCTCTCTGTGTTTGTCTCTGTCTCTGTGCCTCTGTCTCTGTCTCTGTCTCTCTCATTGCTTTTTCTATCTTCCACCACTACAAACTGTTGCCTGTCTGCTATGTGCCACCCCACCTTGGAGCCACCCAATTATGGACTGAAACTTCTACAAACTATGAGCTAAATAAACCTGTCATTCCCTAACTTTGAGTATTGGGTATTTTGTCTGAGCAATGAGAGAAAAGTAACCAAAACAAGAAGGTATACACTTTTAGATATTTAGATGATAGATTTTCTAGTCCATGAAGAGACAAGAAATAAAGAAGTGCCTGGCTTCACTGTTTCTTTCAGCATGCTGATCATCTGGCTCCAACTTGAGTCCCTGAATTAATGAGACTTGGGAAGCTCTTGAGGCCTTGGGAAGAGTCAATGAAGAAACACACACACACACACACACACACACACACACACACACACACAGAGTGTGTGTGGGCGGAGAGAAAGAGGGAGATAGAGAAAATGATGAGAGGGGGAGAAAGAGAAGAGACTATAGATTGATTTTATTTTATAGAAAAGATTGTGATTCACAAGACTGAAGCGATGTGCCCAGGGTCACATGGCCAATTAGTGGTGGAGAAGAAATTAAAACTCTATAAGCAGGTCTTTTAACTTTTTATTCAGTGCACTTTTCAGGTGTCCTATGGTGTTAGGCTGGCATCAGGCTACCTGTTCAAGGCCTACAACCAAGCCTGTCCTGCTCAGGAACTCTCAGTGGCAGTGTATGAAAGAAATCACTGAGCAGAGTGCTGGAATTTTCTCTTAAAATATTCATTGATTGTATGCTCTGCAGTAAGTCAGTTAACTAGTGCTCAGACAACTAATAATACTTTTGGGGAGTGTTCCATTGTGATTCTGAAGAGCTAAGAAATCCACTGTGACATTTTCAGAATTAAAAGGCAGAGGAAGATCTTTGACTTCTGCTTTTGCTTTTGTTTCAGAAGAGATGAAAGAGGAAACTTTGAGGACAGTTTGTATTTATTTTGAGGATTTACCTTTTTGAGGATTTACCTTTTTCTTTGGAAATAAAGTTTCAAGAGCATATTCAAAACACTGGATTTTGAACAACTTGCCTCTCCAAATGGTCATTAGTTCACAGACCATCTAAACTGCTGTTCCTAACTCAGCTCTTCACCATTCTCTCGCTCAGTTCATCTGCCTGCATTTTGAAAAATCATAAGGGCCCTTTGAGTCATCTAATACAGAAACTATGGACTTTTTCATTTTCCATCAGACCAAAATCTTTAGAATATGCTTCACAAAATATTTTTTAAGATGTTCTCCTTGGGGGTCCCTACTGCCACTATCCTACTTCAAGTACTCGTGGTGCCTGTCCACAAGGAACTTATCCCACAATCCCCACCCTGATTCCTTTTGACTGAAATGACTTCCAAATTTCTTTCAACATCTGGATAACTTTTACTTATCATCAAACTCTTACTCATCATTTAGCACTCAACTTTCTCAACTTGCCTATCTTCAGCCAGAATTAATTACATTCTTCTTTTAACATGCCAGTATTATAGAATTTATTTCATTGCATTATAGTTAATTTATAGTTTAGACACTGAGTTCCCTCTCAGCACCTTGCACAGTGTCCAAGATATCTTTGTTGAATGATTGAGAAAAATAAAATATTTGAACTGTACAGTGTACCATTGTAAAGGATATTCTTATTTTTACTAGTAATAGTATGGTTAAAAAAAATAACAACATTCAAAGTCCCCAAGTGCCTGGCCAGGGTATTCAGAATTCTTGCATTTGGAATCAAAGGAAGTTTCCATGTCTGTTTTTCATTCCCCTTCTTTCATGTGAAGTTCAGGATATGGACTGAGACATTTTTGTTGGGTTATCCCAAGTTTACAAAGTCTAAGATGTGACCAAATGACCTCAGGAGTTACCATCAGAGAAGTAAGCAGTGGTGTGAGAGAGTATTCTTCAGGGATACTGGAGGTTAGGAGAAAACCCCACTTTCACTTCATGGACGTGACTGGCATTCTTTCACAATTCATCTCATGGCGTTGGTGATGTGGTATACGTGGATATGTGTGTGTGGCAACACTTGGAGATAATTTAAAACTTAGACATGAAATGATCTGGATGTGAGTCACTAGCTGTTGTCAGTGCATCTTCCCTAACAACTTTGTGAGTAAGTGGCAAGATATCTGGCCTCTGCTCTTTTTCCTACCCAGCCATGCTTTGGTAATGCAAACAGGGTGCTTCAGAATATACCCTTGTCCAATTGAATAAAGATTTCTCATTCATTTGGGGGAAAACTGCTCGAAATTTTCAGTCCTTACTGCAGATTAATTCCCAGAATTTCCTTTCATGGTAATGTCCTTTATTGCAAAACATTTCCCATAAGGAATTCTATCAATGGGTAGAAAGTCTCCAGAAGGTTATAGGTAAGGACTGAAATGCTTTCCTTTTTAAAAACTGCATTCCTAAAAGCTAAACTGTATGATCCACAGACCTGGTCTATTGTTTTGTATTTTCAGGCTGTTAGAATGTTGGTGCCAGAGGGACTCAAGGGAACATCTGGGTCAGCCCCCTTGATTTACAAATGGTGCTGGGGAGGTTGTTCTGAGGTTACATAAAGTCTCAGGGGTGCCGTTGGGACTAGGATCCAGGCTTCCTGACTTAGTCCAGGGATCTATTCTCTGTGCCAATTTAGATATAAGGCAAATTTTTGTGCAAAGTGAGTGGGAAAACTTTTAAAGGAAAATGTAGGACTTAAAAAACTTCTTGAGTATGGATATGTGCCATCATTTTCTTGAGTCATTGTTTCCCTGAATGTGACTCTAGGACCAACTCTTGGAGATAATCTTGTGCTGTCAGCTCGTGTACTCTTAGAGGAGCTGAAAATATTGATGCTGCTGGTAGATCAATATTTAACTTATATTAGGAGTCTGCTTAAGTCAGTGACCTTAACTGGTATTTGCTGTGTCCTCCCATCACTAACAATATCCTGTAGCTCATCTTAAATCTTCAGCCTGCTCCAACCTGCTGTTGAAAGCTGCCCCCAATTCCTCTGTGATGGAGTCCTGACCCTTCTTTCTATTCAATTCAACCCACCCAGGACACCTTTGCCCTCCTCCATGGAACTGTCCCACTGCAACCAGTTGAAACTTGGTTCTATTTAACTCCTTCTCCTAAAGTCCTCTCTCTACTTCCTTACCACAACGGGAACTTGTCTTTTCCCTGGAGTCTGTCTTGCAAACTTCTTCAGCAGTGAGTTTTTTCTTCTCATTTCCAGTGGTGCACAGAGGAGGGTGAACAGGGGACACTCCTTTATGTCCCTTCAAACCGTACTCATTGGTCATCTTCAGGGATTCTTAATGCCTTTACTATCACTTTAAATTTATTACTGACTCACTACAACTTTCTCAAGTAGTCTATTTATTCTAAGACTTTCCCTTTCTCTTGAAACCTTGAATATCTCAATCTTTATAGATGGTCTCATTGTCTTTTTTTCAGAGAACCTTGCAATTTTTCCTTTTTTTCTACTTCAGAACTTCTATGTCTCATTCCTCCTACTTTTTTTTTTATTTCTTCTTATTTCAGAGAAAGAAGTTGAAATTTTAAGATTGACTTCCACATGGTCCTGGTCCCGGACCACATGTCTGAATTTATCTCTTGCTATTCTCTCTCACTTGATGCCACCTTCCACTCCCCAGCATCAGAGTCATAATCTATCTCAGAATGCAACACTTTCAGTTTTTCCTGAAGAGCACTGACCAGGGAGTGCTGTATTCCTGTGACTAAATAAAAACCTTTAGATATAGTGCTTAGAATCTACTTTTTAAGAGGTTCTAAGGAAATTACCAAGCACTATAGTTTTTGAGCTTAGAAATATGTATAAACCTTCATTATAAAAAATAACCATCCTGCGTTAGCTAGGTATTACTGCATGACAAACGCTCAGTTTGCTGTAGCTCAGGTGTCAAGATAAGGCCTAGTTAAGTCCTCCACTGGACGGCATCTCACAAACTGCTGTTTGCTAAAAGTGAATCACAAGGTCTAGTCCACATGCAAAGGAGATTAAACAAGAGTTTGAGTATTAGACTATCAGGAGGGAAACTTTTAGAAGCTGATTTCCATACAACCTGATCCCAAAGTCTTTCTTTTAAATGTTACTGATTTAATGTGGAAAGTTATTTTTCTCATTATATTTACCACTTACACAGTAGCCTTTGCTACCTGACCATGTGGTCACTTCTTCACCCACTCCATTGTGACTTCCACTCTCACCAGTCTACATAATCGTTATTTTGAAGGTTATAAGCGAATTCCTGGTTGTCAAAGCCTTTTCTCTTCCTTCTCTCCATGGGTCTTTCTCCAGCATTTGGTTGCCCTTTCTTTAAGATTCTATCCTTTTGGCCTCCATGGTATTCTGCTTTCCTTTGGCCTCTAGTACTTTGCTCAGTTCTTCACTCAGTTCTTCTGTCTACTCCACTATTGATTCTTTCTACCAATTCTTACGTTATACTGTACATATGAATTTTGCATTTAAATATGCTACATTATCTGAGAGATACTCAGAAAATTAGGAGTCTAGCTCAAAATTTCATCTAGGTCAGAGAACTAGAAAGAAAATACAAGGAAAAAAATTGCTTTGAAAATTTACAGTTATCACCTGTCTCCATAAAAGGAACCTAAAGAAACACGACAAGTAAGTGCTATGCGGTATAATCTGGATAGAAACCTGGATCAGAAATAAGATGTGAAGTAAAAACTAAAGAAATATGAAGAAAGTAGGGACTTTGGTTAATAATAATCAATACTGATTTATTAATGGAAAAAGTATGTACTAAGGTAACTTGTTAAAAATGGGGGAATTTAGATGTAAGATAAAGGGAAATGCTGTACATTGTTTTCCAGTTAATAAACAGTTTATTTTTAAAAATACATCTGATCAAGTTCTACCTTTTTCATGTAAAGTTCATACTATTTTTTGCTTCGTGTGTGTGTGTGAGTGTGTGTGTGTGTGTGTGTGAGTGTGTGTGTGATGGGAATGGAAACTCAGGTCTTTTCATGTACTCCACAAATGTACTACCACTGAGCTATACATGCATCCCTCACCCTATGTTATGGAAATTTGCCTGTATGGCTCAGGTCTCGACCAGAGTCTACCTCCAGATTTGTGTAAACTTTGTAACTCTTTAGAACTAAACCCAGAGCCCTGCATAGTCCATAAATAATTGTTGAATAGTTAAGAGTGAATGTCTAAGAATGGAGGAATGAGTAATTTATAGTAAAATACCAAAGTGAATTCTTGGACAGTTCATGTTTAAGGACATAAATAAGCTGGTTGAAGCCAACGGTGATGTGAACATTTTACTGGCCTTTGTCTTCAGTTCATTCAGTTCAACCAAACCTCTGATGTGGCCTGTTTCTACTTTCTTCTTAAAATTACATGTTTCTGCTCTGTTTTTATCTCTGTCACTTTCTCTTCTCTTTTCTGCTATTATTGGCTCTTTTCCTGTGGTGCACTTTCCCCTCTCATTTTGACCCAAACAATAGTTGTCCTTGTTAACCTGCCATGGCCCAGTGGAAAGAAATGAGTTGGGATTGGAGGAAGCAGAGCACAGTGACTTGCGGCTCTGGGCGTCTGCCCCCAGGTAGCTACAGATCCCACACAGGAAGGCTCTGGGCTGCTTTTTGTGAAATTAGTCAAAATTGATTTATTTTTACTAGCATAAAACAATTAGACTTAATCCCCAAATTTCATCATTTTGGAATAATTGTTTTGATTTCTTTTTAGTGTTTGTTCATGGAGACAATTGTCAAATAAAGAGGAAAACCTCACCTTTAAAGATCCATCATGGAGTGTTGCTGCTTGATGCCAAACTTTTGCACATTTAGAAACATTTGGGGGATTAGACATGTCTTCTTTCTCTTCCTTCACCTCTTTCTCTTCTTCCTCCTTCTTTAGATATATGGCTTGCTTATTCATGGACTTAGGTTTTCCTGGACCTTACTAAGTGTTCTGTTTCTGTTTCTTTCCTCATTTGTCAAACAAACAAGCAAGCAAACAGACAGGGAAACACAAACAAAACATGCTATCCTCTGTGAAGGGAGCTAGGGCTACTGACCGGTGCTCCAAGGGACAGATGGTGTCAGCTGGTTTCTGTTGCTTTCAGTCAGCGGCTCAGGGTTGAAGTTCAGGCCGTGACATGACAACAAACACAGCCAGTGAGGCCACAGGGCTTGACCTTAGCAGCACAGTTTTCTCATCCTCTAAACCTAATTGGTTATAAACATGAGAATGATTTGTGTTTTGTTTTATAACCTTGGTTAAAACATCTAATTGGTTTAAAATGCCTATGTTTTCATTGTATTTTATACTTTTTCTGAACTATATCTGATTCTTGCTTAAACCATTAAAGCAAACTTCTTTCCGGAATGCTGGGTCTCAGGTTTTCAGAACAGCATAGCACTGAATGGGACGTGTGACTGTCATATTCCGGATAGTGGCAGGGCCTTAATTGTGGGTGGACTTCCTTAGACTTCAAACTGCTAAAGGCCAAGTCAGCATCTAGCGTGGATCTGCTTTGCTAAGACTCTATGCCTAGTGCCCAGAACAGTGCCTGGCATCAAATAGGTACCCAGAGAGCTGGATTTATTTCCCTTTTCCGTGGTGGAGGTGAGAGCAGAAAGCTGAAATGGACATAAGGTGTGATTCACTCTCATCATCTGTGTCCCAAAAACAAAGGTTTCAGTCAATGGTCTTGGGAAGATTTTGGCTTCCAAATTGCTTCCATTTGTAGTAGAGGGATGGGATTAACTTCATTCTCTCTTCCTTTTTTTGTTGTGACAAGCAAGAGGAGTTGTTAATTAGATTAGTCACAATCCTAGAAATAGTCATATTTGCCAGTAGACAGAATGTTAAGGTGCATTTGTCAACACACACAGGCTCATGTCTTTGATTCTCTATGACTTCCAGAAGGTAGTAAGACATGGCCTACATTGGACTGGTCATCATGCCACTGTGTGATTCCTACTTACCGTGAAGTTCTGCAGCTCGATGGTTATATAGTGATATGTTTGCTTTTTTGCCTTGTGCTTGCATTTCTCCTAGAAACTGACAAGGAGGAGGAGTGGCTGAACAAAAGCGGGTCTCAAGTATTTCTGAGGCCATTGATGGGTCCCCCAACTAAGATCCTCAACTTTACCAAAACTCCTAATGCTACTGGGGGCAGCACATTCTTCCTCTGCTCTGCAGTATCGCTGAATGAATGCAAATATCCATCACCAACGAACTTCTCCGTGTGCAGAAGATTTTATAGTCTACAAGTCCACTGTCTGTAGACTTGTGTGCAATAGCTCCTAGAAATAAACGGTGTCTTAGTTTCCTGTGACTCCTGCTGCAAATTGCAGCAAACACGGAGGCTTGAAAACAACGAACAGTTTTTCTGTTACAGTTCTGGAATCATGAAGTCTAAAACCAAGGTATTGACAGGGTTGCACTCCCTCCAGAGGCTTTGGGGTAAATCCTTCCATGTCTCTTCCAGCTTCTGGTAGCTGCCAGGGTCTTTGACTTGTGTCCACATCATTGCAATCTCTGCCTCTGTCCACACATACCCTTCTCCTCTTCTGCATGCGTTAAATCCCTCTGTTTCCCTCTTATATGCATGCATGCATGTGATAACCTGGACAATCCAGGATGTTCTTTCCATTTCAAGATCCCTAACTTGATCACATCTGCAAATATTCTTTTTCCAAAAAAGGTAATAATTGTGGCTTCCAGAGAATAGGATCTGAATTTTTGTGTCCACCCCTGAGACCATGAAAGCAGACTTGAAAGTAAAATCTTGCTTTTTTTTCCACCTTGACAAGAAGAGTCAAGGTGAAAACCTTTTCAAAATACATGCCCTTTGAAAAAAGAGTGATATGCCTACAACTACATTTCTTTGAGCAGGTTGATCCCCCAGCCTTGTTCTCAGGCACAGAGCTGAAAGGGCCTTGCTTGAAAAGACTAGGCAGCATCTCACTTTTTCCAGTCATTGTGACTTATTCCAAACTGTAATAGAAAACATAGCTTCTAGCTGTGATTGAGGGACTTCCAGGCAGGGTCTACACGACACCAACATCTGGACGAAAAGCAAAAGCCAACAAACAGAAGAAACCCCAGTCAATTTACCACGTGCTGTTTTCTTGTGCTTGGGGTACAGCAACTCTGTGGAGGTAGCTCTGAGAAAAGGAGGGGCAGGTGTCCCTTCACCCAGATGCGACTGTGGAAGTCATAGGTGGCAGCAAGGCCAGCCTGCTGTCAGGGAGATGGGACCGTTGGTGGTCTGGATTTGAGGGCACTTCTTCAGGAGTAGGCGAGTTGAGAGAAGAGAAGGAGAGTTCTGAATGCAGGGTTTTAGAATTGTGTCCAGAAACTTGGGGAGGAGAATGAGGACAGAAGTAGCTGCAAATTCGGGATCCTGTCGCCTTCAAGCAGCCCTATTAAAGATCAAAGGGTCAAAAGCTGTGCATTCCAGACAAAACTGGTCAGCAAAAGCACAGCTATGAAAGCATTGTTGGCTGTTAGACCCTCGAGTGCAGTGAGCAGGCTCTCTGGACAGCAATCCGCGTTCTACCCACTGAGACAAGAGTGCTTGTTTTAGTCTTCACAGGGTCTGGGCTGTAATAAGGGATATTTTCAGTGCAATCAAAAGAAGATGCTTCAGTGTGGCGGCTCTTTTCTGCTTGTCTGGGACATCTGGTGGCCCTGGGAATAAGAGAATGAGGGGATCTGGTCTCTTAAGTTTCTGACCCTTTGAAAGCAACTTAACCCATTTGCATTTGGGGCAGGGCTTTTGGAACAGCCCCCTAGCAGACAGCTGTCAGCTTCCTGAGAGCTGAAAATGCTCGTTCCTGATCAGAGTGGGTTGTCAGGGCTGTGCCTGACCAGGTGTGCCTGATGAAAGGGGCCAAGAAAGGGGCCAGGGCCTGATCCTATAGGTTTTCTGTCTAGGGTGGTGACTTGCATTCTCCTTCTCTCAATCTCAGTGACTTTTACCACATCCCCAGCAGCTGGCTTGAAGATTAGATGGGCAACCACATGCAGACCCTGCTGACGTGGTCAAAGCTCAGCTGAGAACCATTATCCACATGTCCATGTGAGTGGTATAACTCAGAATGAGGAGCCCAAGTCCTGAACTCAATGACTTTGCCACTTGTTAGTGGTGTGACTGGGGACCTCAGTTTCTGCCCCCAGAAATATGATGATGTTGGTCACCTTTTAAGCCATTCGTGAGAACTGTGTGAGATAACATTTGTGAAACACTAGTTTAGTGATTGGCCTACAGTAGATGTTCAATAAATGCTAGCTATTCTAACTGTGATTATAAAAGCATTCACTGAGAAGTTTCATTATTCTCTCTTTTTCTTACCTTGCCTCCTCTTACTTGCCCTTTTTTACAAGACAGTGTGTGTGTGTGTGTGTGTGTGTGTGTGTGTGTGGTGGGGGGAACAGAGAATACTCATTAGGGTAAGAACTTATTTGTCTAGAATGAAACAGTTACTTTGGGGGTCATTTGTGTTCTGAGGCAATTATTAACTAAAAAGCCCCCTAAATTCTAACTAAAAAATAATGAGCTACTGAGTTTCTGAGGGAGAATTAAACCCAATCACTAGGTTAATACACCTACTAACCCTTGCCTTTCACAAGCCCTTGGTGTGGACCTTTGTACCGCATGCATAGTCTGCACGCTCCACCTTGTCTCACCCCATCTCCCTCTGAAGGCCCAGATTTCCCGATTCTCTGATGTTGCAAGCTTGTTCTTCCTATGCAGGCAGATCTACCTGACTTTGGAAACCTAAAATGAAGCAGAAATTTTGGCCCATCATAAGTGCTCAGTAACACTTATGATTGAACAGTTTAGCTTGCTTCAAAGACAATCTGTGAGGTTTGCTAGATCATGAAAGAAAAGAAGCTAGACACTTCTTTCCTCTTCACATAAGGAGGGGTTTTTTCAGGCTCAGACTGAAAGTTCGTATGCAGTTGTCCAGGTGACATAACTTAGATGTGTAAGCAAAAGCCCCCACTTAAAGACAGAGCCCTCTCCCTTTCCTGCCAGCTACAGCAAAAGGTATATGTGTTTAGGAGTCTACACTCTGACTTCCAAAATTGGCTCTACTGTGGACTCTGGGACATAAGCTTATTCCCACGGAACCTTGATTATTGATAAAGATGATATACCTTATCCATTGATAAAGATGATACATACCTTGAATGATGCTTGCAAAATTTAAATGAGATGTAGTAATACATATGCCTGAGTTCAAGTGAGGATTTATCCACCAATTGCAAGGAAGCAACCTTGTATTTGAGGCTACACAAAGGCCTCCTGTTCCAGGGGACTCTGCTGGTTACTTTGTTTTGAACAGTAGGGTCATGGCCATTCATGGACCTTGGGGAGAAGAACAAGAAGCCAGTCACTTCCCATGAGTTGGCTCCATGCGTGGGTTGCAGGGAGGATAGCCAGACACCAGCCCCTCCTGGTGCGTGGGCTGGGAGACAAGAAGAGTCAATCCCCCTGGTCCCCCATAAGTGACTGGCTGATCTGGAGAAACACAGGCTGAGATGATAGCTATTGAAGTAAAATACAGCTTAATGCTTGTAGTGTTTAGTGTTTCATTGACTTTGCAGGCCTAAAGCCAGTAATCTGGCCATCTATTTAGAGGATAACAATATGCAGTATAGCATCTATGGGGGCTCTCCTTCTGAAGGTAGTAGCCATTGTTAATTCCCTTTTATCTTGTTTTAAAGTCCTGTATTGTTTTCATTGTTTTGTTTGGTTGTATTCTGTTTTGTCTTGTTTGATTTTATCATATCCAATGGCATGGGCAGTTATTTCAAAGATAATAAGATATATTGTGGTAGCTATTTTGGATTTACTATGATCTTGTTTTGGAGTCCTGTATTGTGTTCATTGTTTTGTTTTTATTGGCTCTATTCTCTTTTGTTTTGTTTGATTTTCCTGTGTCTGATGGTATGGGCTGGTAGTTTGAAGACAACAAGACGCATTATGGTAGCCATTGTTGATTTCCTATTACCTTGCTTTGAAATCCTGTTTCACTTACACTGTTTTGTTTTGATTGGCTTTATTATGTTTTATTTTGCTTGGTTTTATTCTTTTTAAAATAAAAAAATTATAAAAACAAAACAACAACAAAAAAGCCCCCACAGGGTTATGTTAGGGTAAGGCCCTGCCTGAAACAACCTAAATCAATGCTTATTTGATAGAATCTATGGGGAGGGTGATTAGTGCTGAAATTAGGCTTTCTGCTTGCAAGTTATGAATAAAAATTTAAACAAGCCCTTCGAGGGCCGTTTTTAGATCATAAATAATCACTGAAGGAAGAATGAAGGAATTCTTCTGATGTTACAAGTTGCTTTCTTTCCTCCTTCCCTCCCTTCCTTTACAGACTTGCCTCCCAGGGACTATGTGTGGCTGACAGCAAACTGGACCTTGCTAAGGATAAGACATTTAATTGGGGAACTGAAGTCATTTATAGGGACTGAATTTTCTGTGACATGGAACATTTGAGGAAGAAGCATCATTTGAAGAAGGTTAATCTGGTAATAATACAAGGAATGGTTTCAGTGAGGAAGATGATTTACTAGAAATTCCTTTAGAAGGGTAGAGAAGGGGAATTAGGAAGGGCATTGGGCCTTTAGGAGTTTTCTAATAATGGATGGCAGTAGACAAGAAGGATGCTCCCTTTTCTGTAGTTACCTCCTAAGAATTGCCACAGACCAGGGTACCAGCAATGGGAAAGATGAAGGGAGGCTTTTTCAGGCAGGAGAGAGTTCCTGGTAGGGCTGGGGCAGGGTGCCAGGCCCTGCATTGTTGGGCTGTATCTCAGTGAGCTGGTGTTGATGCCTCACAGGACCTGGGGTGTCAGTAGTCTCCTGGCCCTGCCACCCCGGGAAGCAGGCCGCTTTCTCTTCATGGGAAGGCATTTCCCCTGGGGCACCGCAGGTGAGCAGTGAGTCCCCACAGGCAGTGCAGTGACAGCATTGCTGAGTAACACGTGAGAGGACTCTTGAGTCATCTCAGCAGGTGCTGTCTGCCAAGTGTGGGCACAGATATAAACACAGGAGAACACTTGCCCCTTACACACCGAGGCAGACTCGGAGGGTTGGCCGGTGACTCAGAAGTGGTGGCACAGGTAACCCGCTGACTCACAGTTCCCTCCTCAGTTCCCTCCTCAGACATAACCTGGGCTTGGAGGACAGGTGACTCAGAATGACCCCCTCAGAGGTCTGGTTGCTATAAGTGTTATCTTTAGTCCTCCAGGTTATCTCAACCTCTGGAGCATCCCTGGTCTGGAGGTGAATGTGGTCATATTAGATTCTCAGCCTCCTATTTAGTTTTCTAAATGGAATTTCTGTTCCATCAGCGTCCCTGTTGTAATCACTCATCCATTCAGTGCATTTTTATTGATGTCCACACTATGCTGGCTCCATGCTGGGGCTGGGGACACAGCAGTGGGTAAGAAAGGACCCTGCCCTCCGGGAGCTCCAATTGCCTCATGGTTACTATTTTCACCTGTTTTAGGTGGAAGCTGACTCAGTTACAGGCACCTCTTCAGACTCCCCTCCCTCACCCAGGAGCTCACACTTCTGAGAGGTGACTGCTAGGTTCCCTAGGACCCAGGTCTGGTCCAAGCAGCCAGATTTTCTCCTATATACCTGTCGTGGTTATTTTTTTCTTGTTGATGAGACAAGCACCTGACACCCAAAATTAGGGAAGAAAAGGTTTATTTAGCTTATAGTTCTGGAGGTTTTAGTCTATAATCAGCTGGCTCTAAAGCAGAGTGGCATGGCACTGGGGCAACACTTCAAGGCAGAAGCCAGAGCAAAAGAGCAAACAAGCCTTTTTTCTACCCTTAAATTGTACACAGGCCACCCCTGCTTCAGGGTGGGTGTAACACTCGAAATGTTTTTGTCTTTCTTTGCACAGGATGAGGCTATTTACAAAGTAAGAACCCTGGCTCTCTGGTGAGTCTCTCAGTTAAATTTTTAAACTTCTCAAGTTGACACAATGTATTAACCATAACAATGCCCACTTACTAGTTCCTGCCACCTGAAGAGAGTGAGCCTTCTTCTTTCTATTACATGAATAGCAAAGCACCTGGGGACTATTTGTGTAGCTCGGTGAATATCTGTACTGAATTTCTTATATATAGTGGCAGCTAGCCCTGCACCTAACTCTGGGACATTGTTCATGTAACAACAGTCACTTCGTTTTGAGCCTTTGTGCTTTGCATGTCATTTGATGATCATGGTGATCTATAAGTTAAGTTGTTTATCGTCATGTCATACATTATCATCATCACTGCTTTACATGGCAGAAAACTTAGGCTCAAAAAAGTTAACCCACTTATCAAAGATCACCCAGTTTAAGAGGCAATGCTGATTCACCCTGGAAACCTCTGCTCTCAGTGACTTGCACATTTCATCTCAATCCCAAGATACATTTTCTACCTTCTTGGGAGCATTCTCATCTCAGACTACTTCCTGGATAGCCCAATGGGCACAGATTGGTTGTAGAAGGAGGCAACAATGTGTAGGTGAGAATATATGGGTTCCTAAAATGAAAATAGAGATTTCTGTGTCCTCTGAGTCTGGTGATCAGGGCTTGTGACAGACTGCAGGGTCATCTTGGACAAGGCTATAAGTGGGTGAAATTTATCAGGCATGTCTCGGTTTCATGGGCTGTTCCTACTGTGGCTGCCCCACCAGGAATGTGGGGAGAGAGGGGCCCTCTGATTACAATCTCTGCTTCTGAGTTTGATGGGGTCTCAGAGATCATCCAATCCAGTCTCCTCATGAAGTTGGGCATGAAATACAGGGACACTGTCATCCATGCAAGATTACACCCAGGGGATTCCTTCTCGGTGCCCTGGCCTCCTTTTTCCAAGTAACCTATCTTACTATCCTACCTCAGGCCCCTGGGGTGCACCCATGCCCACACTTTATTTATGTGATCTTCCAAAGAATCCACAGCCTAGGAGTTGCCAAAAATGACACTGCAGCATGGAAAGTTTAAGTAGAAATCTGATGGAAGAGCAAGGGTTGTGTTCAACCACAGATGTTTTTTTCTCTCCTGGCTGTTAGTGTTTGGTGTTTTGTTTTCCCCTGAAGAAGCTGTGTTTGACAGAATGGCCATGTCAGTGTCCTTGTGAAGTCCATTTTCTCATTGTGAGAGGCCTTGCACAGTGGCTTCTTAGCTCTCTCATTGCTTCTGAGGTGTTATTGACTGGTACCATGTATGATCCTCCTCAGTTGCACCATGATATATGTGGCATATGGAAAAATTTAGATCTCGAAATCAAATAAAAACTGGGTGAGCCCTTCCTTGACTACTTTAGAAGCAGTGAGATCTTGGAGAAATTAACAGATCCAACCCTTGACCTTCTTACCTATAACCTGGGAATGTTGGGGGTTACACATGATGAGGTGTGTGAAGAGATCCT
>RJWT010024471.1:0-16466 GCA_004365215.1 Cuniculus paca | reverse complement strand
GACTTTGCTAAGGTCTTTCTCAGCGTGTTGTGTGAAGGCTTGGAGTTGCTGGAAAAACCGTCGTCTTTTTGACCTGAACTGTCATTATCTGCACATGCAGTATGTGCATGTGTGCATGCACGCATGTATGTGTGTGAATAGCCTGTTTACAGACAATTTCAAGTCAAAATAGTTGCACAGAAAGATGCTGTAGTAGTATTGTAGGTAGCAAAGTTAGATAGAAACAAATAGGCCATCAGACATCCTTGAGAATTGGTGCAAGAGATGTAAGCACACCAAAATCATGGCTGCAGGCCCACCTAGGATGGCCAGAACTCAAGCTGAAGATGCAGTGATCAGGCCTACAGGCCTACCTCAGGGGTAAACGTTAACTTGTTTATTGCACTGTGATTGGCACGACCTGGTCCAATAAAGTACAGATAGACATCAGTCAACCAGGTGGATGACCACAGCATCTGGACCCATCCCTTCCCCAGAAAGACTTTGTTCTTTCTATGTACCCGTGGTACGTGACTCACTTCCCTATGGGATCGATATTAAATAAGTGGCTATACTTATAATCCTACAGGTTGATTGTAGTCCAACCTACATTGTACTCACATTGTGACTTTGCTATATGAAGTACCCCTGACAAAGGGCCTTGGTGGCCACCCTCTTCCGGACCCCTTCTGGAAATGCAAGAGCTATTTCTCAATAAATCTTTGCTACTCTTAACCTCTAGTGTTCCTTTGAGTTCATTCTTTGATATCCAGGGAAATGAACTCTGCGAATCTGACATCTAGCAGTTGGGAGCTATATTTCTCCTATATTAGTGGAATAATAACTTCCAAAGATGTACATGCCCTAGTTCCTAAAACTTCTGAATACGTTCCTTTCATAGCAAGAGGCATGACTGAAATAAGGACCTTGAAATGGGCGTGGAGATTTACACCCATAATCCCCAGAACTTGGAAGGCTGAGGCAGGAAGATTGTTGTGAGTTTGAGGACAATGATGGTCTACAAAGTGAGTTTAAGACCAGCTTGAACTACGTAGTGAAGCTGTGTCTCAAAAAACAATAAAATAAATAAGGACCTTGAGATATGAAGGTTGTTCTGCATTATCTGGGTAGGACCCATGTCCTACGAGGAAAGTGAAGAGGTCAGACCTGAGGAAAAGTAATGTCCCAAGCAGAGATTGGACACTGAGACATGCGGAAAAGCCACGCTGATGACTCTGAGGATGAAATAGGGTCATAAACCATGCCATACACGTGGCTTCCAGAAACCAAGAAAGATGAAGAAATGAATTCTCCCTTCTGAGACTCCAGAAGCCATCAGATCTCCAACATCCTGCTAATAATGAGGTTAGTTTTGGTCTCTGACCTCCAGAAATTACCAAGATAAATTAGTGTTTTTGTAAGTCATAAGATGTGTGACGAATTTTCAAAATGGCATAGAAAACTCATACTGATGTCTACCTTGGAATATTGTGTATCATTTTCTATTTCATTGCAACTATGACTGATTGTATTCCTTAAGCCACAAAAATGCATGGGGTGACAAAAATAATGTGGAGTCAGAAAGAGAATGAGGAGCAGTGCAAATGTAGAGAATTATAAAGCATTGTTGCTGTCTGTGGAAGTTTAGAAATTGCTCTATACAGGAGATGATGTGTTATGAGCAGGAATATTAAATGACTGCAACTGTTTGAAGGCTGTTCATGACATTCTTGGGGCTAAGGTCTTGATGAATTTGGAAGGCTAGATAAGCTAGCACTGTCTGGGAGAGGGCTTAGCTGTTTCATGTACTACTGTAGTGATTTTTTTTTTTTACGGCACCAGAGATTGAACTCACGACCTTGCGCTTGCCGGGCAGGCGCTTAGACCGCTGAGCTAGATCCCCAGCCCTGTTTTTGAGACAGGGTCTCACTATGTCATTCAGGCTGGCCTTGAGCTCACTTTGTAGCCCAGGCTGGTCTCGAACTCACAACGATCCTCCTGTCTCAGGCTCAGGAGTGCTGGGATTACAGGCGTGAGCCACCACGCCCCGCTACTGTAGTGATTTTCGTGTATTATCTATTTTAACTTTTTCATCCCCATCATGTAAGAATCATTAGCTCATCTTAGAGATTAGACAGTTGAGGTTTAACGAGATTCAAGAAACTCGCTCAGGGTTGTACAGTGTAAGATGTCTGCTTTATTTAGGGTAGTTTAAAATAAGATTCCTCTAAACTTGTAGTTTCTTTTCTAACAATGACATTTCACTCTATGCTGTTAATATTCTGAAGCCCACTTTTTAACTCCCTAAAGCCTGCATTCCATCAGCAGTCACATGTTTGTTTCTCATTTCAATTCTGCAAATAAATGGAAGAAGAGATGATAGTTAACTTTTGTACTCTTCCTTCTAGGTGGGATGTGGAAGGAATGGGCTTGGATAGCTGTGTGCTCTAGTTCTTTATGAAGCAGGTATAGGCAGAAAATTTTTCCTAGCAAGCAGCTGGTTTAATTATGCTCAGTTTTTAAGAGAGAGAGGAGGTAAATAATCCATATAGGCAGTGATCTTTTATCACTGGCCACATTAAGAAATAAATACTGGAATAATTCTATGAATTCAAGGCACCTTATCATCAGGTTTTCAATTTAATTATCTGGAGAGCCTCAAAGAGCACTGGGTGTTCATTGGATTGTGGGATGGGATAGCTACACAATTTTTCATTAATCCCCCATTGCTCCAGGGTATCCAGCAGGATTTTGGCACAATAATAGTTTCCTAAGAAGAGTTTAGTCAAAGAAAGGATTTGCGAGTTAGGAATCTTTTCCCCAGAAATAACAGGCAGAACAACATTTTGGACTGGTTGTAAATTCCTGCTGTTTTATTCTTGACCCTTTTCATGCCCTTTTCCTCCAGAACGCTTCCCTGCAGTTGTTTTCTTTGCTCTCACCCTAGCTGTGTTTCTAGTGCTAAAGGACCTAAATGCTTGGAACCAAAGATCAGAGCATGTGTTTTAACAAACGTTCAGCACTTGTGGAGGCGTTGGCGCAGACACTGGAATTTGTGCTGGCCCAGAACCTGACCTACTTCTTAACCCCAGCAGGGCCAGAAATTCTAGGTGTTCTTCCCGCTCTGTGTTGATGGCCACCTGCCTCCATCTTCCTGCATTTCCTGTCTCTTGGCATCATGTTTATCCCTCACACTCAAGTCCACAAACCTGCCTGCACATTATAGTTATCTGGAGAGCTTTTAGGAACTATTGTTCCTTGGGGCCTATTCCAGCCCATTTAATAAGAACCATGGGATGAAAAGGACCCAGGCATAATCTTTTCAAAAGCTCTTTAATTATTTTTAGTACACCTAGGATTTAGGGTAACAGTCCTAGACTGATCTAGATACCTATAAAGAAGACAAAATTCCCCCTCCTTCCTGAGCCTGATCTCCCAGACCCACTGAAATGGGCAAAACTACCTTCTGCATCAGCAGTCTTCCTTTCTTGCTGGTGAACATGATCATCTCAAAACATGCTCCTTCAGCATAAAAATTATTTTAAAGATTATCTGGAAGTAAAAAAATGCAGAAAAAAAGACCTTAAAATTTTTTCCCTTATCTAACTAAAAGTATCAAGTTTTGTGAAATAAGACCGCCACAAATTATTCTTTAGAGTGGATACACTCCCAGTGGGGAGAACACGAATGGAACCTATCCAGAGTCCCTTCTCTAGAGAAGTTTTATGGCCATGAAGAAAGCAAAAAGATCTCTCGTATCTGGGTAGACAAATGTCATCAACTTGCTTGTTTGTTCTTCTGAAAACTCATTTATCATTCAAAAAAATCATCTGTTCCTCTGTAAATGCCTTTAATCTATTCCATTTCACATATTAAGATGGCATAGAGGACCACAGTTCTAAACATCTGAGTCACCTATTGCTGAATTCAGTAACATTTAAGGCTATTACATTTGTGCATAAACACTTTCCCCCTATTAGTCGGTCATTTGTTAATTTATCTTTTTGAAACATTTATTTATTTATTTATTTATTTATTTATTTATTTTTAAATACAAAATGGCTAACATATATATCTTACTATCATTGAAATAGGGGGAGAGGCTTGGCTCTGGATGTCCCGGTCCCACGGTGGCCCCAGCATGGCACTGTTTCCAGTGGGGTGGGTCTAGTTTTCCTTCCCCACAGCCCATGCTGATGCTGACTCACGGGGAGAGGCTTGGTTCTGGTCATTTGTTAATTTAATTTGCAAAACACATGAACCAACCTACGGGGAAGAAGTAGTTTTCTTTCCTTCTGATGCCGCTACAGGGCATTTATTGCTTTCATTGTTACAGGGTGACCTTTCTAGAACACAAATATAATCATGCTACCGAACTTCTGAAAATTCTTCAGTGGTTTTTCAGAATTTCAGGAGAAAGTCAAGCAAATGTCTTACTTTCTGAACACTCCTTTCCTTCTGGTTTCACACTGTGTCACACACCTCTCCCTCAACTGTACCATAAACCCAAGACTCCTGTGTACAAGTCTTTGCCCCTTCAATTCTCCCACACATGGCTCTTAGGTTGAAAATGCATTTCTTTTTTTTTTGCGGCACTGGGGATTGAACTCACTACCTTGCGCTTGCCCGGCAGACGCTTAGACCACTGAGCTAGATCCCCAGCCCTGTCTTTTTTGAGACAGGGTCTCACTATGCAGTTCAGGCTGGTCTTGAACTCACAATGATCCGCCTGTCTCAGCCTCCCGAGTGCTGGGATTACAGGCGTGAGCCACCACGCCCGGCTTGAAAATGCATTTCTTTCTTAGGCTGAGATGGGTTCCTTCTCTCCACACATGCTGTCTGTTCCTGCTATAACTCATGCTAATTTCATCATGCCATGCAGCATACCAATTTCACACTGAGCCCCACAGGGAGGAGGACTGTGGGTTTCACTCCTGTCTCCACCTGTGGTGCCTCACACTGCACCAGGCACACAGTCAGTGTTTGACAAGCCAGCATCAAGCCCGTGGCTCTTTGCTCTACCAGTTGTTTCCTTTGGTGTGTTTTTCAATTTACTGTAATCTCATTTGTTGATTCTTGGCATTCAAAATAGGAAAATGTTTCATCTTCTGATAGCTAATATCTAGACTACATAAAGAGCTCAAAAAACTAGACCACCTACAAACAGGACAATGGACAAATTAAATGAATAGACACATCCCAAAATAAGTGGTACAAATGACATTAAGTACATGAAAAAATGTTCAGCATCTTTAGCCATTAAAGCAATGCAAATCAAAACAGCTTTGAGATTCTGTTGTATTCCAGCCAGAATGGTGTTATCGAGAACTCAAAAAAAAAAAAAAAGACGAAAGAAAGAAAGGCAACAAAAATGCTGATGAGGATGTGGGAAGATAGGAACCTTTCTACAATGTTGGAAGGAATGTAAACTAGGATAACTACTATGGAAATCACAATGGAGATTTCCAAAAAAACTAAAAGTAGAAATTCCATTTGATGCAGTAGTATATCTCTTGAGTATTCTCCAAAAAAGTCAAAGACATCATGCTACAGTGACACACACAAATCTATATTTATAGTAGCACAGTCCACAATAGCTTAACTATGGAAACAACCTAGATGTTCATCAACAGATAAATGGGTATACTCACTGGAGTATTAATAAGCCATAAAGAAGGGTGGATTTGAGTCATTTGTAGAAAAATAGATGGATCTTGAGTCACAACGTTAAGCAAACTAAAGCAGACACAAAGATAAAATATTACACAGTTTCTCTTATACATGGAACTCAACATATACATAAATTAATGAGTAAAATAAAGGAGAGATGGCAGGAAACATGGAGGCAGACCATGTGGAGATGGAAAAGGGTCAGGGGAAGAGGACAGAGGGAAGGCCAGGGGAAAGGGGCTCGAAAATGTTCAAGATACAATAAACATGGCACCAGTTCAAAATAAATGTAACTGTGATGTACCACAAACAAGTCAGTAAAAATAAATAACCAGTGTCAAAGTAACCAAAGTTTTAAAAGTTTAATTTATTAATCTATGTCTCTAGGACAAAATGTTTGCATTCCTTGTGGGAAGTTGGTACCTGTACACAACGTATCTTAAATCCTTTTTCATCCCCCTCCCCTTCCTATCCCTTGGTGCTCTTCCTTTTAGTTTGTATGTTCGTAGTGCATAATGTTCCTACTTCTTGTATGGAATTGGCACCTGGACATAACACATAGCAGCTCCTTTTCTTCAGCCTTTATCACGTCCCTCTGCCCTGATCCTTCCATCTCTTGATCCTGTTTCCTTTTGAGAATGATCTATCTCACTACCTCCTAATACCTATCTTTTATTTTGTTTTTTATTTTTACTCTAGGTTTCTCATATAAGAGAAACAATGTGGCATTTAAGCTTGTGCATCTGAATTTATTTCACTTAATATTATGGTCTCAAGGTGCATCCATTTTCCCACAAATAACTCAGGTTTGTCTTTATGTATGGTAGAGTAGTACTCCACAGTATGTAAATAGCACATTTTCTTTATGCATTTTTCTGTTGATGGACATATGGGCCACTTCCAAGACTAAGTCATTGTGAATTGTGCTGCTATAAACATGGTATGCAGGTATCACTGTGATATTACATCTTTAACTCTTTCAGGAAGATACCTAGAAGGGTAATAGCTGGGTCAAATGGAATTTGTAATTTTAGTTTTTTGAGAAATCTTCATAATGAAGTGGTTGTACTAGTTTACATTCCCACCAACAGTGTAGAAAGGTTTCTTTTTTCCCTACAGCCTCTCTAACATTTGTTATTACTTGAATTCTTGATGATGGCCATTCTTTCTGGATTAAGCTGGAACCTCAGTATTGTTTTAATTTGCATATCTCTAATGACCAACCATTTTGAGAATTTCTTCATGTACTTGTTGGCCACTCATGCTTATTTTGTGACGTGTCTATTCATTTCACTTTGCCCATCTTTTATTTTGGGGAGGGTCTAATTTTTTGAGTTCTTTATATATTCTAGATATGAGTCCTCTAAGGATTCACTGGTAAGTTTTTTCCAATTCTGTAGTCTGTCTTTTCACTCTGTTGGTTGTTTTGTTTGCTGTGCAGAAGTTTTTTTTTAATGTAAAATCATTCCATTTTTTTGATTCTCAGAACTATTTCCTGTGCAAATGGGATTCTGTTTAGAAAGTTTTGCTTATGCCTGTGACTTCAAGAGTTTTATCTATCTTGTCTTCCAGCAGGTTAAGTGTTTCTGGTTTAACATTTTAGTTCTTTGATCCATTTTGATTTTAGTACACGGTGAGCAATATGGGTCTAGATTTAATCTTCTACATGTGGATAGCCAGTTTTCCCAACATCATTTGTTAAAGAAGTTATCTTTCCTCTAGTGCATATTTTTGGCACCTTTGTCAAAAATCAAATAGCTGAATGTAGTTGGAGTTATTTCTGCATCTTCTATTCTGCTTCACTGATCCTCAAGTCCATTTTTGTGTCAGTATCATGCCGTTTTTAATCACAGTAACTTTGTAATATAACTTCAAGTTCAGGATTGTGATGTCTCCTGCTTTGTTCTTGTTACCCAGGATTGTTTTTGGTATTCTGGTTCTCTTTTGGTTCATGTGAATTTTAGAGGCTTTTTTCCTGCAATTTTATGAAGAAGATTGTTGGAATTGCATTAAATAAAGATAACCAAATTTAAACATTTAAATGTATTGAGGAATGAATGAATGAACTAATTTAATGGTTACCTGTTATCCCTTGTATCATTGATGTTGAGGTTTCTCTATGCTATTAAGTGATAAAGGTAAATTTTTTATGCATAGCCCTGTTAGGGAAGGAGTTAATGTTTATAACCTCTATGAACATTTACTGTCTTGGGGGTACATAGCTTGGTAGTAGATAGATAGATAGATAGAAAGATAGATAGGTTATCACCCTGTGTAGCTCTCAAATGTTGGACTTACTTTTTTATTTTCCAAGTTGTACTCTGTAAAAACAATAATGGTAAATTGAATTGTTTGCCATGGCTTTCACTAAACACAGTGAACTGCCGCCTAACTTCATGTGTAACTCATTGTCATCTACTATGGAAGCATATAACAAGTCTCAGCTAATCAAAAGTGGACAGCTGCTCTTCGTGTTCGAGAAGGAAGACAGGAACTGTACTCAGTTGGGGTGTCACTACTTCATTTGCATTTTTTGTAAGTCACTTCCTTTTTTCTGGTTGTCAAGACAACCTATCCATGTGATAGAGTAGAGTGTTCTGGTCTGGACCATTCTCAAGTTCTAGAATCAAATAAAGCCAATTAAGATCTGTAAAATTAGATTTCTCGTGATTTTCTCTTTTAACAATGCAAGCAGAGACTTAGGAGTGAAGTATGTACTAAATGAGATCTTTGAGGCTGACTGTTCCACAAAACTGAGGAACTATTTTTTCAACAGGTTAGGGAGAGACTTCGCTAGCTCTTCATAAACCTCCTCAGTGAGAGATGCTCACTCTTTAGGACATGCAGTGCATGTTTCACTCCCGCATGGTTTTAACTGTTAAAAAGTCCTTCCTTGCACTAGGTACACACTAGAAAATCTAACTATTTCAGCCCATCTTTTGATTCCTTGTGACCTGAGCTGGATGAGAACCTAGCATGAATATGCATGAAGATCACCTGCAGAAGGAATGAATGCTCCCTCACCTGAGAATTCCCGGGAGCAGAGAAGAGGGTGTTGCCCTGGCAAATCTCAGCAGGAGGACATTAAACAGCTTCCTCTTTTCTCTAGGAAGGAGGGAGCTCGGCTTAGACTGCAAACTAGACCCATGGAGAGACTTCCCTGTGGCAGAAGCTGAGATGAGGCCCCTTCCTGACCACGCAGAGGCAGCTAAGGAGCAAGGCAGGAAGACGCCTTTGTCACAGACCCCATTATGACCGTAAGTTGGGCAGGGTGATTTTAATTTATCTGTACAATCTTCTCTCCTATTATTTTGGATCTTTATTCAGCATGTGTTGATAATTATACAGCATTTTAGTCAATGTGCTATTATCCTGGAGAGCTAGGGAAGACTGGTGCGAGGAAAGGGGCTGTGAGGGCGAGAATATCATCACACGTTGGTGGCAGTGCCTTCAAAGGTGTCCTGCAGCTCTTCGGTATGGTCCTTAAGTATTTGGATACCTTCCCTATATCCTGTTCATCCTTATCTTCTCAGTCACTTTGAGGTAGGCACCTCTAACTCTGTTCCTCCACTAGTGTTTCCCAGGCTATGATTTTGAGAGTATTTGCAGTCCAGGTCAGTAGTATCTAGATGTTCTGTAGATGATCCACATTACGTATAAAAACTAGCCAGAAGAGAATTCATTATCCTCCAAATGAACCGAAGCAGAAAATGCTAATAAAGGACTCTAACAATGAGATTATGATGTTATCTTCCCTCTGCCAGGAATATTTTGACATTTCTGTTTATAGCTTTGGTTTTGTTAGAGTTCAGGGCTTGGAGCTTTGGTGCTGCCCCAGATAAGATGGACAGTTGGTAGAAAATTTTGTCATGGTGTGGGGCATGGGGCATGGGGCGTGGGGGCGATAAGGTTGAAGCATAGGTGCATAGGTACTATATTCTAAGGCAAAAGATCTAATATTTCCTACTTTATACCAGAAGTATTTGACCTTTATTCCAGTTACTTCTGGTTTCCAGTAATTGTTTTCTTAATCTGTATTATATTGTTCAGCACATTAAAAAAATGGCAAAAGAAGCTAACTTTCTGAGCACATAAAAAGCTTTACCAGGTCTATCCATGAAATGGTTGAAATTATCTTTGTTAAATCACAAAATCATTGTGTTTTCCTCAGAAAAGCTGCTAGAGTCTTATTTTGGCATCTAAGCATCTAGTGGCTGATCTGAAAAATGCATCTAGAGAATTTCTAGGAAAAATAAATGAATGCTTCAACCTGGAGGAAATTTCTCAAATGTGCGGAGAAAGAAGGACGTAAAGGACAGTTCCTCTTGTGAAAAAGAAAAGGGAACTGGGTCCTATCATCAGCGCGACCAGGTTTGTAGTGGCATTGGCAGCACCGACCTGAGCAAGCTTTGAGCTTGCACAGACAGGTGAGGTGGTGCATCGGGCTTGTCTGTACTCTGTGAAGCGCTGCGAATACCCTAGCAAACGCACAGGCCTGGCACCTCTGCTCCCCGGTGGACTTGGTGTCACAGGTGGAAAAACTGGAGATTTCCACCCCCGGCCACTGATTCCTTACCTGTAATAAAACTCCTTTGCCAGTGACTGTCTGCAGCACAGGCTGGGTGCCTGATAGTTCTCCTGTGTGGGATTGAGGAGGCTCTGAACTCAGCAGGCCCACTTGTTCATCACTGTTCCCTTTGAGTCAAAAACACGGGGCAAAGAAACACAATGTAGTCAGAGTGGAGTTCTTGCAATTGGGAATTCGTTTGTAAGAACTATGCTAGGTTCAATCTTCTAGGATGTGACCTTGAAGAAGTGGCTCTCATGTTTCCCCTTCTGCCAGTAGACACGGTGGCATCCTGAGTAATTCGATATATATTTGATAGATTTTGTGTTTTATTTGCACTAATGCCATTGGAGGAAAAACAAAGAAATATTTGATAATTAAATTATTTTTGCCATCCTATGTTTAGTGTTAAAATATGAAAAGCTCAGAAATCTTCAGGGCATCTCCTGACATGCTAATCTTTTATCTGTCTCCCAGAAGACTGGATGGAACAGCAGTACGATTGAGCAAGACACCAGTCCATACTCAGAAGGTGTGAAGGTAAGCAGGTACTGGTTATTGGATGTACATATCTGTGAATTCGTTTCACTTGAACTTGCTCTGTAGGATGATGACACTAATGAGAAATAATTTATTGTGTGATTTTAAGAGAAATTTCAGTGTTGCATTGATTTTCTCAGAATATGCCAGTTGTGGGGTAAACATGCATCCTTAATTAAAAAAATTATTGCCTTCTTACCATGTGCCAAGCAGTGAACAAGATGTTAGGTATAATGTTGAATGAAATTGTTTAAAGAAAAGGCAAAATTTTGGAATATTCCATTGGGCATAATGGAATAAATAAAAAACATAAATATTATTTAATGAGGGTAAGACAGGAATATTTGAATTCTTTCTGATAAGGATATTCAATGGTTTTATGCTTTTTTTTTTAATTTGTGGCACCTAGTTCTAGAATGAAGATGCTTTGTCTAGAATGTAATTCAAACATTTTTTTCCCCAGAATATTAGTATTGGACTTTCTTTTTGTATTGTTTTCAAAGAGTCAGTTGTTCTTTAGAGGAACAGGAAAGTGGTTTTCTCCAGGACTGCTATGTTTTTAAAAATTTTATGTCTTATTCTATAGCAAAATTGATTTTTTGTGTTTGTGCTTGGTTTTATGCCTTTAAAATATCAGCACAACTGGCTACAGAACAATTTGATCACTTCTGGTTCTGTAATTCTCCAATTTGTTTGCAGAATCTCTGCAGAGGACTGCGCTTGGTCTTCAGGTGTGATCCTCACAAACCATCTGTGGGTGAACCCCACTGTGCCAGCACCCAGGCTGAGTGACAGCTGACGATTTGCCTAATGTGGGGCAGACTTCTTTCCATCCACAGCAGGTGTTCTGGGGCTGGCATTTTGAAGTTACTAATCATTACTCTGGCACCTTTCTGCCCCCTGACATCCCTAGGACAACTAAATGGGACTTCTTCAACTTAAAGCCAAATGGGACTTCTCAGCATTGTGAGTGGTCATTATCTTGATGAGGCTGAGGGATGGAGAAGTGGGGTAATGGGGAAGAATCTCCCTTTTCATGGAAACATGAGGACTGAGCTGGTAGAGTGGTTGGTAGCTAAAATAAAAATGCTAATTCACTTTAGAAAATTAGATCGTCCCCCCCAAAGATACCTAAAATTCTGCAGTTCGATCATCAAGAAATAACTGTTACCGATATTTTGATGTAAAACCCTTTACATAATATATCTGTCTGAGCAGAAGTCATCACCAGATGTATCAGGGTCTCAATAAAAGACCTAACTGAAAGCCTCTGTTATGTATGGTGAGGAGTGGGTCTCTGGCCCTTGCTCTCACCTTAGCAAAGAGTGGTGAAGTGGGGTTTTTAGTGAGAAATGGGGGAGTCAAGGCTGATAGAGTGAGAAGCAAAAGTTTAGAGTGTGGCAAATACAGAAAAATCAGAAGAGAAGCTATCTTAGCAATACAGTGGTGCTACGAGGCCGGAGGCATCCTGCTCAGGGTACCCAGTGAGTGTGACATGTGCTTCCTACTTACAGGGGTGAGCTGGTTTCTAAAAATAACTACGTCACTGTTTGGTGATCTGGACCAATCAGGGTCTTCACCTTTGTTTATGGGACAAAGACAAAGTCAGCATAAGAAGATGTAAGTAACATTTTCATAAGGACACTGTAGGGTACACTTTCTCAAGTACATGGTACATGATAAGTCTGTGATGTTATTACAGTTGTCAGTCACAGATACACATGTGGTGATTTTATAGTCATTAGGTTTTTGTCCCATTTTTTTTTATGTCCCTCTGCCCCTACACTTTTGACCAACTTGCGTAATTTATGAATATAATAGGTTTAATGCCCAGCGACAGTATTTAATTTATAATTTTAAAGTACATTTTGGACTGAGGTAAAAATATACTTACTGAGAAATATTTCTTTTTTTTTTTTTTAGCATGAGTCAAAAAATGGTTCAATTGAACTGTCACCTGAATCTTTACTTTCAGATGCACCTTCTGAGTTCCCTCACACAATTTCTAGAGAACATCCTTTTACTTTCTAAGGGGTTTTAGAAAGAAAATTTTTAAAAATGCTGCCAAATGTCACTGAAAACTTCACATGTTCATTCAGGTAATATGGAAGTGGCTGTTTTGTCTCCCGTGCTACTATAGATGTACGTTTGTGATTGGCGTGCCATATATCTGCTCGATTATGGTTTTTGATTCACATATTAAACTAAAGCGGTAATTTTATCAGGTATATTTCTAGGTGACTGTACTTCCTTCCTCTTCTTAAAGGTGTGCTTCTTTCCAGTGGGGTGTCGTTGCTCCTCCCTGGAGGCAGAGTTAGCTCTGAATCCGGACTCCAATGTGTCATTAGAAGAAAATGTGATGACAAGCAGAGTTGAAAGTGTTTTGTTCGATTACTGCTCATGAAAGTCCTGCAGCTATGTATCACTGGATGAGGCCTCATGAACGGACTTCCCAGACTCAACCAACGGTAAATCGCCATGATGTTTAAGCCGTCTACAAAGTGACTGCAGTACAGGAAAAAGTCAGATGGAAGGAAGCACAGAGCTACCATCATCCCATCAAAACTCAGCCTAAATTACTGCCTCACACAATACTGAGCAAATAAAAGTGTTCTTGTTTCAAGCTACCAACATTTGTGTAGTTTTTGGTCATACAGCAAAAGCTAACTGATAAATTTATCAAATTCAGATATTATTCATCAACTTCGTGTTTTTGTCTTCTGTTATCTCAAACCACTTCCTCCAAGCACAGTCTTGGTCACTTGGTATGCGTTACCTAATCTGTAGACAGCTTTCTGTTACCAACATACCTGAGATCATCAACTTCCAAGGAGAAAAGGTTTATTTCGGCTCACAGTTTTGGAAGGTTTAGTGCATGGTCATTTGGCCCTGTTGCCTATGGGCCGGGGGTGGACAGCGCATCACAGAGAGGAGCATGCAGCAGAGCATGGCCATTCGTTTCCTGGCTGGTACACAAGAGAAAGAGAAAAGAAAGGCTAGTGCTCTACTGTCCTTGTCACAGGCAGACCCTCCATAGTCTGGAGGTTCCCCTCAGCCCTACTTCTTGAAGGGCTCATGACCTCCCAGTCTGGGAAGTAAGCTTGTAATGCATGCATCATCATGGATATTCCATATCCAAATGATTGCAGCTCATTTTTCTGATCCTTGGTTTCATCACAGATGAATGCTTTGCCATGCTTTGTACCATAAAATTTCTCTGCAAAAGGCAATGACACAATGTCTGTAGTTTCACTTTGTAACTTGTAAAGTTTAATTTAAAAAATGTTATTATGTAAAGCCTGGATCAGAAATGAGGAGCCGCTGCATTAGATCCAGTGTGACCTTATGGTTGTAATCTCCTTGAAACCCTGGACTGGGACATCCAATGGAATGCGGGAGAGCTGAACTGAACCCAGGGCTCCCAGGCTTAGTCTAGTATCTATCATTACTAGAGACTTGTGACTTTGGATGAGCCAACATGGCCTTCTGGGGCTTTTCTTTGACTGTAAAATGATGCTACAAAGGAGGTGGGTCTTCTATATGCTGTCCAGTGTTAAAATCTATGGTTCAGCAACCTCTAAATCATGGAAAGGGGGTTTTTATATTGCACAAATATTTTCTTACCATGATCAAGAAATGATAAAATAAATCTGTAACAACAAGGTCAAATAACATTCAGTAATGCAACTCTCAGATTTAGTTCTCCTCCCTAGAGTCCTTGGAGATGCCAGGCCCTTGAGTACTGTGGTGGGCCTGCCCTGTCATTCCTTGCCTGGCTGCCTCCTGGAAGTGACATCCAGACACACTGGCCTCTAGCTAGCAAGCTTCTCCCACGTGCTGGAGTTTGGGCCACCTGCGGCACGTCTGCCTGCCTCATCTCTCCAATGCATTCACTGGAGCAGAGAAGATTAACTTTCTGAAAATGAAAAGGACAGAGAGAAGAGGAGCTGCTTATCAAATATGCACATTTCAGATGGAACTTCACACTCAGTAGAAAGATGTTAGATTGCTGTTAGCTCTCTGGAGCGCTCCTGACAATGTGTTATCAGGTCATGTTTGCATGACAGAGGCAGCCCAAGCAGGAAACATTAAGTCATATGACTTCTAAGACGGATTCAATCAAGTGAGCAGTACAGCTCCTGAAAACTAATTTCACCTTCATAAGGTCTGGTTATCTGTGCAGCAGACATGAGGTTTGTCAGCCCCATTTCAGTCTGACCAGGTTCAGCGCTGCATCAGGAATTTTAATGAACTGACTCTGTAATATGTATGAAAGATGACACTGAGATGAATTCATGAAAAGCCAAGTCCCCATGAAATATGAACAATTACTTGCAAGTTCCTTTGCCTACTTAGCTCATTTGAAATGTCCGTTTCAGAGGCTTTTGTCTTTCTGTGATTCATTTGCAAGTTTGTGCATAGATTTTCATCATCTTTAACCAGTTTAAAAACCAAAGAAACTATTCACAATCAAACAGTGCATTGAGCCCTGCTTTGATAGAGGCAGACCCAAGGCCAGCCAGAGATTAAATCTTCATTTGGCTGCAGATACACAGATTTCCTTTTGTGGGAAAGAGAGACATGGAAAGGCTGGCGGTGTACGCTGACTTGGCCATCAGCATGCAGTGCCTCTGAAGTCACCCGTTCTCTTCCTGGTAGTAATATTTATTACGTTTCATCTTCCAAACAGCATTACCAACATTGTTTTTCTTTGGAAATATTTTCAATGTGTCAGTAGATATATGTTAAAATCACAGATGGCCTTTTCAAGATGACCTTTTGTGAACTAAATTTTTGTGATATGGATATGCATTTTATGTACTGTACTAGGTAGTCTAGGATATTTCACAAGCCACTAATCACAATTGTTTCCCTGCTTGCTGAGGTTTTGTGCCTCATATCATCATCCTCATCAGCCCCACTACACTTCAAGGTCTTTGCTTGGTGGATATCACTTTTTACTTTGCAGAGACAATGTCTGCATTTGATTCAAGGATAAGTAAAATCTCTTTCTTGAATGTTCTTTTTCTTTAAATTAATACTCCAAACATGCAGGAAATATAAGAATAATTTTTAAAACATTCACATACTTATGACCTGTCTGACTCCAACAAATTTTAGCATCTTATCTTATTTGACTTATATCCTTTACTGAAACAAATGTCCACGACATGCACTGTAGGAGAGTTTGGTGTTTGCTCCTGTCTCTTCTTAATTCCTTCCACAAAGACAATGACTATTTTGAACTTGGCAAGTGAAATCGCCAGGCAGGCTTTAGTACAAATTAAATTTGCTGAGTTCAATCCCCGGTGCCGCAAAAAAAAAAAAAAAAAATTAAATTTGCATGTGTCTTAAAGCAATAGGCAATACTGTTTTCAGGTCAGGTAGGTAGTGTCACACCAGTTATATATTTTTCTAACCTTATTTTTTTTTCTTACTTATCATATATCCACATTATACTTATAGAATCTGTGTTGTATAAGATATTATTATATTCATTTTTACAATTACATCTATGTGGAATTATCCATAGTATGAATATATAATAATTATTAAATCAGTTTTTTTTCTGAAAGGAAGTAGGATTTTTATTCTAAATATTTTTTTCATTTATGAAGAGTTGGATGTTTCATTGTTAAGACAAAATTATATCACAAAAATTATCTGAGTGTTACAATCTAACATGTTTGTAGTACTTAATGACTACATT
>RJWT010024470.1:0-16462 GCA_004365215.1 Cuniculus paca | reverse complement strand
TGCTGCAGGAGGGCTGGGCAGGGGTGGCCAGGGTGGACACTCAGCATGCTGTGATGTTTTCCAGGTTCCCAGTTGGACCCCTCCTCTTCACAGGATCCCCACATCCTGCTCTGTCTGTTGGCATTGTTATCACGATAGTTAATTGTTGGGTCAACTTGAGTAAGAAACTCCCAGCTGACTGGCTTAGCCAGTTCCAAAAGTGACTCAATGATGAACTCACTGCAGAGGAAAACCCCACCCTGGGTGCAGGCAGCACTGATCCATAGGTTTTAGCCTGGGTGGAATAAAAAAGGAAGAAGAAGGAAGTCTTGTTTCTGTTCCTCAAGAAGCTCCAGTCCGCTACTGGCCTCAGACGTGTGTCTCCAGCCTTCCAGTGTCTCCTGTTTGACTTCTTAATGTGGCATCTCACAGGACTTTTCAGGGAGCTCCAGGCCTCTGCCTTTTGACTGGATGCTTCGTATCCCCAGTGCACAGATGGCCCTCTGGGGTTTTTGCCCCTGCACCTGACTCTGCAGGTGGCGGTTGGAAGCCTACCTTGTAAAGCCATAGGCAGCCCAAGCTGGACTGGAACTCACAATCCTCCTGGCTCAGCTTCCAGAATGTTAGGATTTTAAGAGCGTACCATCATGCCTGGCTGTAAGCAAATACTTGATTAAACTGTTTTTCCGCCATTAACAGCAAATAAAAGTCCAGAAGATTTCAGTTTTACTCTCATTTCTGACCCTTCCACTAGGTCTGGGCTAGTGAATTCTGTGAATCTCAAACTCAATATATTTAAAACTGAGGGATTTCTTAATTTCTTTTTGCACCTCTAAAGCTATGGTTCTACATTTATTGCAAAGTATTTATCACTAAATTTAAAAGTACTCTATTGGTTATTATGGAATGCTTTCTAGTTGTATGCACTGCTTAACAAAACAAGACTTTGAAGACTTAGTGTTATTAAACAAGAGAAAAAAGAACCTTGTTTTTCAAAAAGAGAATTACCTTTCCATTACAAATTACGTTCTGAGAGGGAAACCCAGCTGGTGTTAAACAGTAAGCTTTTATTTATAGGAAAAAAAGAATGACAGCTCAGATCATTTTAGAGAGGTCACCCCAAAGGCTCGCACATAAGGAGACGCTTTCTCCTTTGTAAATGCTCCTGTTGCTCTCGGAATCTTTTTCCAATTATGAGAACCAGAGAGCGTGCAGCATGCAGTGATACATTCGCTTTGTTCACAGCCTGTTCCCAACAACGCTATAGATTTTGGATCAATAATCTGCAAATAAGATCTTAGAATCTGATTCTCAAATTTTGTTTGGTCTTGTTTTGTTTCGTACCTGTGAGATGGAGACACAGAGCGAGGCAGTTGCAATATTTTTTTAAGAAAAACAAAGGGGATAATTAATTGAGAGTATTCACTGCCACGGGTTCTTACTTCAAGCACCCTGGCTGAGTTGGCGTCAGCAGCACCCTGGGGCCTGACATTGCTGCGCAGGTCACATTAATTCAACGCTAACTGAGCTCGCGTTGGCTCCGCTCCCCCTTGTGGATGCAGCACCGTTTGGAGTTCGCATTAGTGACTCCCTGTGCCCGCGTGCACCTAGGTTCCCTGCATGGGCAGGGTGCGTAGACAGAGGCGGCTTGGCCTGTCACCAAGCAAAACTGGCTCTGCTATAATTGGACCCTGGAGCACAGCGGTCCTCACAGCGGGCGGCCCCTCTTCTGGGAGTAGAAACCCGCAAGTCATTTCTTACCAGCTCGGTCCCTTTGTCTCCACGGCATCCCCTGAACCTTCGGAGATGCTAGCACTAAAATATGTATTGAGAAAAAAGTTAACCTTCATGGAGATACTCCTATGAATCCGGTCCTAATTCAAGAAATGGTGTACTTTTTGGCAAAATTACTTTCATTTTATTAAGCAATTCCGTCTATTTTTGTAAGATGTATGCAGTGTTTTTAAAGCGATGTTGGGTCTGTGGGAAGAGAAGTGATAGAGTTTCTGGTTGTGAAGTGCTGAGGGGGATTATTCACAGCAGCGGGCAGGTTCTGCCGACCTCTCTGGGCTGACAGAGGCTGAATTTCTCATGAAAGCTGTGCTGCTCACTTTGGGGGCACAGCACTCCTCTTTTTCACCACTGCTGAACGCTGGAAGACTTGTGTGAAATACAGATTCTTGTACTACAGAGAGAGTTAAGAAGCTGTGTCCCTGTCCTGTTCTTAACAATCTCTGTTGATTTGAACTTGACCTCCTTTTCACTGCTTTCTCCCGTGTCCCAAATCTTCTTGTGCCTCAGCCTAACGCAGGTCTCCTCATATTTATCTTTTTGTCTGTCTCTTACACATGGCATTTTTCTCACTCTTGTAAGATTTCTAAGGGCAGACGTCAGATCCTATTCATTTTTTTTCGTTCACTACCTAGAATGCTACTTGCTCAAGCTGCTCGCTGCAACATAAAACATTGTTCAGTTTATTTGCAAATTATCTGGATCTTTTTAAGGTTCTTTTTGGTCTTTTTCATTTTCCTCTATGTTCATAGAGGACTAGTAAAAATAGAAGGGTACTGGTTTTGCACAGAAGCTGGTGAAAAGTAAGAAATAAAATGAAACAAGTAAATTGTCACAAGTAAGTCAAATCAAGTTAGACGTTGACAAATCTAAGCACTAAGAATAATTACAGAATGGAATTTTGAGACTTCTAAGCGACAAATTATTGCAAGACAATTTAAGCACAAAAGTGGCTAAGCGCTCCAGGCGCATACACTAATGTGCGCAGAAGGATTTGTAGGTATTTCAGTGTTCTCAAGAAGCCTTGCACAGGGGGCCGACACCCTGAACCCATGACAGCCCTTAGATATGTTGTCACTTTGGTAGCAGATTCTTCTTCCCACTTCTTTCCAGTGTACTGTGGGGCTCCTTCCACACCGGAAGCAACTCTGAGACACAGTCATTCAAAACTGTTAATTATCCGATCACAACTGTGGAAAATATTTAGCCATTGTCTTACTTTAAAACCAGGTGGCCACTGGTCTGCTCATTCTTCCTTCCCACCTCCATCCGCCTTCCCCTCCTGGGCCATAACCTTGGTTTGCTGTTAAGAGCCTATTCTTACACTGCATGAACGTCTTCTTTCACCCACATACATCCTGCTGCTTTGTAGGTAACCATGACGATATTTCACAGTACTGAGGTTATGTGCCATATAAAAGACAGCTGGGCAGTCTTAAATTTATTAGCAAGCTCACCTTCCCAAAATATAGACGTGCATGCAAACAAATATCGTATAAAAGCAGCATGACATTTGGGAACACTTCAAAGATTGAGTGTGTAATCAAATGATTTAATGAGTAGGACGAGATCATGATTCTGTTGCTAGGAACAAGAGAGAGCATATGAGTCCTTGCTAATTCAAAAACATGATCTTAATCTTTTTCTAAATTATTCCAAATATTTTAACTTCTTCAGTGTCTGCTTTTTAAGATTTACATTCAGAGAAATGCTTGCTAATTAATCGTAACAGCAGGTCTTGGCTAGCAATGTAAGAGAAAATGTAAATAATTATTAGTTGCTTACTATTTCTAATCAGACAATGGGCAGAGCATGAAGACATTGATGAAGAAGTTCTAGGTTAAGATTCTAAGCTCTAGATCATCCCTTCAGAGACTTTTGACCTATGGACTGCATCCTAAATTAAACTGACTCAGATTTACAGGCTTGGTCATCATCTCCTTACTGATCATTCAAGTATCTCCCTATAGACCTCTCTATAGATTTCCAGTGCATTACTGAGTTGAAAGAAAAACATAAGAACCATTAAAAAGAAATCTTTTTTATCTTTAATGGAAATATTGTCTAGCACACTGAAAATACAAGAAAGATATTAGATGCTAACCCAGAATTTGGAAGAGGAGTCACAATTAAACTCACGCTTTTTTCAACTTCACACAGTACATAAAACAAGACTGACCATATGCCGGGCTATGTCTACACTTTCTTCAAAGTGCAAAGATAGCACTAAGCATTACTTCTGATCATGGAGCTGCGGATCTAGAAATCTAGTACAAAAATAAATGAATAAACCAACCAACCAACAAACTAGGAAAGCCCCACAAGTTCCAAATTAGGCAGTTGTCTTCCAAAAACCATGTATCTCAAAGGAAAGCATCACAAGTAAAATTTGGAAAATATTCTACATGGTGATAATCAAATACTTTATATCAAAACATAGGCTATGACCAACGCCACACTTAGAAATTTACAGAGACAACATCCAGCTGGCTTTGCCTCTAGAAGCAGAGAGGGCATGGACCACCCAGATCTTGCCCTCCAAAGTCTACTCGTCATGAAGGGGAACCGGGATGCCTTCTTGTAGAGGGCTGGCTTCCAGATTTAGAGCAGGGAGTGTGCAGAGGTGACTCCCGCTGTGCCAGAAATCAGGAGATTCTCTAACATGTGCTGCTCCAAGAGTGCGCGGTTGAGGGGACTGTGGATTCCAAGCCCTGAATGATGAATTCTCCAAATGATTTTATTAATGAGAAACACAGACAGAAAGGAGGCAGATGAAAGTGCAGTGAGAAAAAATGCCACTTCATAAATGTAGACAAAATCATCAAATGAGAAATGTAACCCATTTTGCAACCCCCAAAGTAATAACTAATGCAGGCAAGAACCATCAATCAATGGTAAAGCCATTAGGTGAAAAATTGTTGGGCCATAAGACATTCTCGACTCTCAAAATCATAGCCCACGGATGACCTATCAGTTACAAAGGCATAGCTTTTTACAATGAAGTAACCAGGTGCCACCCTTTCAAACAAGTGATCCAATTTAGCCTGACCCCAAGCTGGACAATTTCAGGCTCTGAAGCAATGAAAAGTACACATCATTGCCTGAGAGGGATCCTTGCCAAGAAATTATCTAACTCGAATCTAATCATGGGAAAAGCACTCAGACGAATCCAGAATGGGGGGGGGGGGTTCTATAAGACAGGTGGTCTGTCTTCAATAAAACAGTCAATGTCATAAAAGACAAAGGCAATCTAGACTATGAGAGAGTAAAGAGACGAGACAGCTCAGCGTAGTGGCTTTGCTGCACTAGTCCTGGATCGGAGGCGTGGGGGACAGCAGCAAAAGAGGTCTTTGGAGACAGAAAATTTTCATATGGACCTCACATGGAGTAGATAGAATTTTTCTTCATTTCCTTACACATGAAAGTGATGCATTGTTTAATTGCTGCTATGAATTATTGCCCCATATTTGGCTCAAGGAAATAGCAATTCGTTACTTTACAGTTCTGGAGGCTGGGAGTCTGACAGGGTCCTCCCTGGGCTGGAATCAGAGTCAGTAGAGCTGTGCTCCTGGCAGGAAGTTCTGAGGCCGAAGCCACTGGTCAGCGTCCTGTTTCAGGGGCCACAGACACGATGGCTCTGGGCTCCACACACACGCCAGTAACATGACCCCGTATCACGTCTCCCTTGGACCAGAGCAGAGGGAGGGTTTTTCCTTGAAGGACCCATGTAAGTAGGTTAGGCCAGCCCTGGCAATCCTGTGCAGCATCCTAATTCAGTCACAGCCACAGAATTCTTTTTGTCGTGTAAGTTAACTATGCAGGGATCCTGGGTATCAGTCAGGAGTCTTTGGGGTTGGAGGCATTACTGCGCCCACCTCAAGTGTATTGTGGTTACTCAGGAAATTATTTTTGTTCTTAGAAGAAGCAAGTTTAACGACATAGGAAGAGGTCTGTGATTTAAATATAAATAATATGGGTGTGTGTGGGATAATCAAATACAGTAAAACATTAGCAATGGTTGAATCTAGAGGGGGTTTATGGTTGTTTTTGTTTTGTTTTTTGGAATTCTCCACATATGCAGAACTTTTTCAAAAGACGGAAAGAGGCATGCTACTGAACTCATTTCATCCCCCGGCAGTACAGAACATACCTGCTTCAGAGGTGATACAGGGAAAAGGCGAGTAGCTCAGCAAATCTTACTCCTAAATGAAAGCAGACTGGAATAAGGATTTTCTTTAGCAGTTACTCTTGTTTGCTGGGCAGGGAAGGGTCTGGTAGTCTGTAGGTGACACAGTGACCTTGCTTCTGTCTGTTGAGATAAAATGGTGAGGTGGCCTTTTTTGTCGCACTTTGTTATGACCACAGACCTCCTGGGAGGCCGCACTCAGCTGGACAGCATGCGTGCTCCGTGAGCCCTGGGCCAGCTCTGGGCAGCACCCCGGGGCCTTGATACAGACATCAGTGCGGCTTTCAGATGTTCAGGGGTGCCTTTTTTTTTTTTCAAATCAAAGTTCAAAACACAGTGATGAATGACTCACTTTAACTCCATGGTAAGTACTGAAGGAGAATAGGGCCTTTCCAATGGTAGTTGAATGCAGGAGAAATATTTCAAGGAAAGGACATTGTTCATCATCATGCAGTCATCTGACAAACATATTATTGCATAGGCAGAGCCTGTGAGGGGCCCCTAGGGGGATATAAAGACCATCAGGGACAGCGATTGTCTTCCAAAAGCTCACACTTTGCTATCACATGACAGATGCTCCCAGCTTCAACCATTCTTTGTAAACTAAGAAGAGCTCTCCACAGGCTTATTAACTAAATCTGGGTTTGAAACTCAGTTCTAACCACTCGCATGGAAACGTCACCTGGAGGACATTGACAGGGAGGCAGGAAAGCTTTGTGAAATTGGAATGCTTTCCTCCCACAGAATCTCAGCAGGGCCATTGCCCACTGGTCAGCCAGCAGGGCTAAAGCACGGCTGAGCACCACAAAGGAGTCAGCAGTAGACGACACTCGTCCCTAATGACTCCACCCTAAGGGTTATCCAGCCTCAAGATCTATGATGGCCTCCACTAACACTGACAGTTGATAGAGACCCAGAATTGCACCAAGCAAATCCGGGAGTCCATGCATAAAGTATTCCTTAGTAAATTCGTCCTCTATGAGTTATCTCAAAATGTGATGCCTGAAACCTGTGCCCTTGCTGCTACTGTCATTGCCTTTGCTTGTTTGTCTGGTTTTGGTTTTTTGAGACAGGGTCTCTGTTATAAAGCCCAGGCTGGCCTTGAACTTGCTGCAATTCTCCTGTCTCAGCCTCCCTAGTGCTGGGATTACAGGCATGTGCCACCAGGCCCAGCTCTGCCATTGCCTTCTATACGCAATGCGCACAATCCTGGGAAAGGAAGCAGCTCCTAGGGGAAAGCACACCGCCTGACTGTTGATGAGGAGATGGATATGCAGAGAGACAGCCACTGGGCTTGCAGGCACAGGCTCTGTGTTAGCTGTCATGTGGAGGTGAATTTGACTGAGAAGCCTCCGATGAGCAAGCGCAAAACTCCCTAAGTTCCTCGGAGGGAATGGAAGAGCTTTCTTGCTTGGTAGGCACCTGGACTCTCAGCAGAGCTGGTGCTGTGAGCTTCCTGAAGCAGGGCTTCATTTAGCCTTCGTAGCCTGTGTTCACATTCAAAGCAGACTGGATTTCTTATGGCTGAGTGTTGGAAATTCTCTATGGTTGTAGGCACCAACTTTCAGCCTCCAATCACTGAGTATTTCCCCATCTGCCCCTCTGCGCTTTCCTCCCTGGATGGTGATAGAACGTGAGCTCTTGTCTCACTGTCCTGCAGCTCCTGAGCTTCTGTTCATCTTTTCCCCGTGTTTTCTCTGTTCCAGTGGATAAGATCTGTGGTCCTATCCCCCAATTATGGCTTTCTTTGGTGTCCTTTCTGCTGTTCTCACCCGGAAGGATAAGTTTTTAAGTTATTTCATGCTTCAATTCCAACATTTCTACTTACCTTGTTTTTCTTCTTCTTTCTTGTTGTGATTATTTCTTACCTGCAGTTTTCTACCTTCACTTCTTTCAAGCATGTTTGTGGTACTTACTGAGGTATCTTTGAAGTTTCTGCTTTAAAATGTTGGTCAAAAACTTGAAAGGCACGATGAGCACTGTAAGTTGAATAGAAGAATGATTCCAATGCTTTTAAATTACTTTTGTCAATAACATAAACAAAAGTTGTATATACATTTAAATAAGTAAATGCAAAATATTTATCTATAGGGATCTATGCCTGTGTTACATATGAATATGAAAATAATGTTATATATTAATTACACTATGAGTTATGTGTTTAATTATGTACACATAATTTTTCTAGTATAAATGGAGAATCCTTCTGATAAGTTATAACCATTGTACATTCTTTGGTTTTTTTCATTCTTTTCTTTGAATGACCTTATGTGAATGTTTTTTCTTATTTATCATAAAACTTAAATTTTGTATATAATTTTGAATGTATTTCACAAAGATGTGAAGTTTAGAAAAAGCATAGTGTAATTTATTTCAAGGATACTAGTCATCATTCTATCATCTGTCATCTTTTTCTGCATTTTCCTATTCTTAACAAATAATATGTTTTTAATTTAATGCTAGCTTTTTTCTTTATATCACCAAATATATGATTAGAAAAAAGTAAAGAAACACAGTACACTATAGCAAACACTGGGCAAGCTCTTTCTGCTGCATAAAACTTGATGCAATTTAAATCAAGTAAAATTTTTATTTATGGTTTAAAGAATCTCTTTGGCCTCTGATGATGAAAGCAAGCAGCCCACACTCTTTTGGAGGGAATGAACAGAGTGAGAGGAAGTAAGAAAAACTGTTTAATTGTAACTCAAGGGACTGGAGGTACAGAGCTGTGTATCCTCAAAACAGAGCTCTCAGGAGAAAAGAGAGGAGCGAGCCTGAGGCACAGCAGAAGGCTGTGATGCCGAGAGGTCCATGACCACTCAAATTTCTATTGCAGGAACTGGCTAGTGAGAGGTCTAGGAATGAGAAACATAGCCTTGAATTTGTGGTTCTTGATTTTTTGTGTGCTCTTGCCCCAACCTGGGTCCTAATTGTCAATCAGCAACAACAAAACGTAGTGATATTATTAACTCCAAAACCCTTCCAGGGGTGATCTAGGACACTAGGAAACTGGAGTGGTGCTCAGCCTGGGGCATGTGTGAGGAAGGGTAGGGACGCCAGAGGACTGGAGCAGTGGACTGTGAAGGCAATGTCCCTTCTACTGCATCCCCCAGGACTGGGATACTGGACAGAATGCTGAAAATACCACTTTGTCTATTATTCTATGAGTGTCAAAATCACTGCTGACCCCAGAAAGCTGAAGGATTGATCTGGGATCTGCCACACCAGATGAAAGTGTGAGTATGCATGAGAGAAGAGAGTCTTCTGGAAATGGCCATCAGCACTACAACTAGAGAATACTCAGAATGTTAGGCATTCACTTCTCCAGTGCATTCTGAGTGCTGTCATGAAGCCAACTACTGTAATCCTAAATATTGAGTATGATAATCCAAGTATTGTAATCCCTTTTTTGTCTTCCTCACAATCTAAAGTTGTATTTATAATCTCATTGAGATGTTATTGGAATTCCAGCAAGTTAATTTCAATCCACTACCTCCAATGCAACCCACAGCAAGAGTAAAGACACCAAGACGTATTCAACGTTAAGGAGCCAAGGGGCCTTAAGTCCAATCCCCATGAGGATGTGCAGACGGAGGCCCTGATCCAAGGCCTCTCCCAGGATTTATTATCTTGTGAAGAAGGGGGTGGCTCAAGGATCAGTGGCAGTGAGGATGGTGGGAACTAGGTGAGTAACTTGAGCTGGCTGCCGGGTAGTGAGAAAAGCGTCGTTGTAAAATGCAGGGAGAATGACATGCAGAAGGATCAGTCTGCATAATTCAAGTAAAGTAGCAACTGAATTGTTTTTTTTTAAGGCTGTTGCTTCAGTTTCTGATATGTAAACTTTTGTGCCATGGGGACTCATAGCCTCTTTATCTCGAGGCTCATACCCAGTTGACATTTTTGGAGCTGACTGGCTCTACCATCCCACTGTGCTCATATCTTTCACAGAGAGCACTGAGCAATATGCGAGGAAACAGGAGACTGTTAGATGGCTTCAGAGATTACACACCAGTACCTGGCTAGCCTTGTTGGAGCCAATGAAAGACACACACAGACACACACACACAAATCATAGCTCTGTGCATATCAGTATATAAAAACAAGTCTTGATATAATCAAAGTCACAGCAATTGTTCTGCATTCAAGGGGAGTCACTCAAATTGGCTCCTACAGCCAACCACAGCCAATGCACCCACGACTGGCCGGTGTGCCTTGTGCCTCCAGGTAGGAGCCTGTGGTGTCTGAACTGGCTTTCAAACCATGAAAGTGGTTACTTTCTTAGTATTTTGCACTTTTGCAAAAATCTGACGTTATGCACAGAGGTGAGAAGGATGCATTTTTATAGGATCCTCCCCCAAACCACTGATGCAGCAGCCCCATTAAATGTGGTTGGCTCCTGGTGTTTTTGCCAATTGGACTTGTTGTCATTCTACTTTTAGCTGTAATGCATTCATATGAAAGTGAAAATGCATTCAAAGTAAGTACGCATCAGCATGGTGAATTCCAGAGGACTCCACGGAACCATTTGGAGACCACTGCTCAGTTCACCCTATTGTGGTGACGCCACACAATGCTGAGGGTAAAAGTGACCAGGTGGGAAGGGGGTGAGGAAGCAGGTGTGTGTGGGGGACAACTTGAAATTGTATGGAACACTTGTTTTCTTGTAAATCCCTTAGAAAGTGGTAAGGTTGAACACACACACACAAATATCAGCAGTCTGCATCTTCATACACCGTGTAGGAGAAGTTTGTGAAGTATAGTTTTCACACACGGATGTCTGTGTGATGGTTTCAAAGTGACTCGCCATTGCTTTCTTCCTCTCTGCCTTTGGTAAATCGAGGAGTATTTGTGTTGTGGCCTGAATCATTCTTCCCTTGGAATTCGTATGTTGAACGCTTAACCCCGTGCCTCAACAATGCTAGGTTTGAACCTAAAGAAATAATGTTTAAGATATGTCTGTTCTTTGGGGGTGGACCCTACCGTGGGATCCCTGGTGTCTTCATAAAGGGAGATTAGGAAAAAGAAGTGATACCAGGAGACGCCCATGTGAGGGTCACAGAGAGAAGAAAATTCCTGTCTACAAGCTGGAGTGAGGCCTGAGGTCTCAGCAAACCCATGCACCTCAACCTTGGGCTTCTCATCTGCAAAACTGTGAGAAAATGCATTTCTGTTGCTTAAGGCACCACATCTCTGGTGTTCTGTTATAGCAGCCCTGCAAACGAATGCAATTCGTGAAGAGTAATTGCCCTTAGCAGTGGGCTTGTTGGCTTGCAGTGAGGGAAACCACAATGCACATACTCGCATAACCCATGCTTTGCTCCCCAAGCAATACAATAACCAAAGGAGAGCAAATGCCACTTGGGTGAACTTTAGGCAAAATACAGGTGCTGTTGCGTTTGAAGAACCATAGTTATTTTTGATATTATGACGCCTTTTCCCCTCTCGGCAGGGCATTACATGTCAGCAGCTGCTGACCATGAAAAGAAAATAAACACAGCCATGTGTAACACTTCTGTGGGCACAGGAACCTGCCGCCCTATAATCTATCACTATGCATACTTAATAACTACTGGGTAGCTACAGTGCGATCCTGGTCACGTTTCTGGGTATCATCGTGCTTGGATCTGGGAAGTATAGGCAATTGTTTTATAGAAGGTTAAAGGGACACTATGCTCTTCAACAGCTCCACTGTCATTTGCACTCAGAGAATGGAATAAACTCCCAACCTGACAATGCCACAGCGTTAAAGAGGTTCATGCATGCCTGTGTGTCAAATCACGGAAGACTACACTCACAGGAAGTGACTGCTTGGATCAGATGTTCAAACAAGTGCAGAGGACTTCAAAGAATCTGTAGGTCTTACTGTAAATGAAAAGTCATAAACCTCCAAACTTCAACTGCAAAGTTCTTGAAGGCATGGGAATGGCATTAATGAACAAATGTAGTAGCCAGTGATAAACAATTATGGGATTTCCAATGTCATTTTAAAGTTACTACTGTAGAAGCATCCACTTATCAATTAAAGGCAAACAAATTTTTTCTATAACACTCTCACCACCACCCATAGACACAAATTCACCTAATTGAAATCAACCCCCAGAATGTGCACATGCAGAATAAAGTAGTTTTTCAGGTATAATACCACTCCTTTACAGATGACAATTACAATAATTGTCAAATATTGTACCATCTTTTAGCAAAAAGTCTGGAACATGAGGATACCATGGCAATGATTATAGGAATAAATTTCAGACAGAAATAGATGTTTTTGATAAAGGAATTCTATGTTGTTTTTGGATGTTTTCCAAACTCTTTCAAAGATTTATGTAAAACCAGCCAAAAGCTTGGTGATTTGTCAGCGACTCTATAGTATAGGAAAATCGGGAGTGGTATACCGAGCTAATTTAATGAAAGGAACTAAAGGGATGTATTCTTTTGCTTTGTGCTTAATATAAATATAGGGTTTAGTTGAATGAGCCAAAGCATGGACTTTTGAGATGCATCATTTTCAAAGTTGCCATCATTCTGGTTTCCAGGTCATGAAAGGACCTTGAATTACATCAACCAGAGTCGGACAAGAGGAGATTGTGTAAATAGATGGGCGTGAGTGACCGAACGGGCTAAGATCTCAATGGCCTTTAAAAGGTGTGGACCTTCTCAAACAGGCTCACCAAAGATGGCAGGGAAGTGATTCTGAAAGTGTATCGTTAAAAAGTAGAGAACATGGCAATCATTGAGGTCTGTCTGTAGAAGCTGCTACTTGCAACCTAGACTGGGATTCACAGATCAAAGGTCAAAGCACGCACCTGTGGATATAAAATCACGAGACATAATTTCTGCCTTTTAAACAATCTGTGATATTTAGGAAGTAAAAGGCATACTCATAGAAAATATAATTTATGCGGGACTGTAAATTCCAGGAAGCATTACAACTTGGGTTGCCGTCGTGCGCCTATGTGTGACACCCAGATAAAGCTGCTTACCTGAAGTGGGATTTGTGCTGGCCCTGGAAGGAGTCGTCACTGCTGAACCCAGGAGAGAGAAAGTGGTTTCTACAAAGGCAAAAAATGTGCAAGAAACTCTGTTCCTGTTTGGAATCGGCAGGTAGATCTATTTCCCAGGATATTGGAAGATGTGTGATAAAGCTGTGAAAACAAGACTGAATTTGGTTAGGGAGTATATGAAATGCCAGGTTGAGAAGTATGGATCTCTAACACTGTTTGAATATTTTCATTTCTTTCCTGAGTCACTACATCCATAAATCAAAACAGAGCTGTCAGCTAAAGAGTGATTTAAAAATGATGAGCTTGTTTACCTGAAAATAGCAGCTACTCATTACCTGCTTTTCTTTTACCTAAGGGGAGAGTTTGCAAAAGTCAATTGATGTAGAAATTTTAAGCAGTAGATTTAAAATGAAGATATAAGTGTCGTTAAGAATTTTTAAACTGAACCTGAGTCCTACAAGAGGGCTTCTCACCATCCTGCACCATGAGACCTCCCCTGGCAAGGTTCCTCAACACTGCCTCTCAGTGTGTATTTGGGATTTTCTGGCCCAGCATCCTTTCTTTCTACTTCAGCTTTGTTTTCCCCATTGCATAGAATTTGGTGGAGCTGCCAGTTAAAGAGCCCAGTCCTTCCCATCCATGAGATAGAAACCTCATCCAAGTCCAGTCAGAGGCTTGGTCCCTGGAATGTGATACCCAGCTAAGTGACACCAATGGTGAGACTCCGAAGCAGGATATCCCACTTTGCTTGTGTTATCTGCCTTCTAGAAGCTTGTTCCCATTCGTAGCTTACTGGTTCTTCAGTTTCCTCTTGTTTGGTAAGATATCCAAGAAGTTCATTTTCTGCTTAAATTTCCACTGAGAATTTCTAGGGCTTGCAAATGAAGAATACTGTTACTGGCCACTTCCAAAAGTATTAGGTGATTTTTGTCTGGTATCCTGCTATTGATCAGTTGTACTAAGGAACTACTAATGTGGTATAGGCAAGATGACAACAGAAGTCATTATTTTAAGCTAGGGCAAGTGAAGAGTGTTATAGGCATAAAGCAGAGCCAGGACACAGGCCTTACTATAATTTGCAATAGTTTATGTAAATGGTCTCAGATCGTCAGCTCTGGGTTGCAGTTGGGATTTTTTTAAAGAGATAAGAAGTAGGCTGACTATTACGCAATGATCAGGTTTTAGGAAATTTTGAGTGTGCTACCCCAAAGAGTATGGGGATAATGGTCTGCCATCTGAGGGATTTATCTGACCTCCTCATTCAATTCTTGTGAGATGTTTCGAAGCATTGTTACTGAAGGTATTACTATAGAAGGTAATAGAGATTAAGGCATTTCTTTCAGTTTTATGAATCATAAACTCCTGTTTTTTAAACAATGAAAGTGCAAAGAAAAATAAACAACAAACAAATATTCCTGGTTAATGTTATCTTAAAAAGATAATCTACAAGAAATAGCCTGGTGCTCCTTGAAATATATTACATGAAAATCAGGACAATATCACTCATTCTTTGCCTAAAGAATAGAAAATCTGATGCAGTCCTTCCAAGACTGTAGTTAACCCTGCTTACCATGTGTATCTGTATAAGTAATTCTATGTAGCTATGTACCCATTAAAATGTTCATCTTTAGGATACCCAGCGAACACAGATATTATTGTGAATAAACTAGGTGACAGTGTAGGGTTTGCATATGCTAAAAAATGCCAAAAAGGAACTGAGCAAAATATAACATTTCAGAAAAAAATGAATGAAAGAATAAAAATGATGATACAGAATGTCAAAACAAAATAATAGGAGATTAAAAATGGTTAATATATTGCATATTGTCATCTTCAAAGGAGTTACTCAGATTATAAAATATAGGTATGAAAAAATGATCAAACAATGAAAGCATAAAACACTCTTTTTGATGAGCTAACAGAGATTAGAAGTATAACTATCTACCATGTGTGTGTGTATAATCTTTTCCCTTCTTTATTTTCTCCTTTTCCCCATCCCCATTATTCTTTCCTTCTGATCAGTTTCTTCCCCTTTCACTTTTACAATAACTACTGTACATTTTGAATCTTATTTACTCTTTCAGTGTCTTATACAAGCAAGATGATATGATATTTACACGTGTGAATCTGATTTATTTGACTTATGAGTATGGTCTCAAGTTGCATCCATTATTCTATAAAAGCCTTGAGTTTATCCTTCTTTATAGCTGAGTAGTACCCCACTGTATAAAAATACCACATCATTTTTATCCATTCCACAGTTGATGGACATTTGGGTTGCTTCCAAGATCTAGCTATTACAAGTCACACTGCTATAGACATAGGCACACGCGTATCACTGTGGTATGATGCTTTCAGTTCTTACATGAAAATACCAAAAGAGGAATAGCTGGATTGAAAGAGACCTCTAATCCTAGTTTTCTGAGGAATCTCCACACTGATTTCCACAGTGGCTGCACCAGTCTGCACTCCCAGCAACAGTGGAGAAATGTTCCTTTTCCCCAAAGCCCCTCCAGTATTCGTTATTTGTTGATTTCTTAACGATAGCCATTCTTTCTGGGGTGAGATGGAATCTCAGTGCTGTTTTAATTTGTTTGCATTTCTTGAATGACCAGTGATGTTGGACATTTTTTCATAAATTTATTTGCTATTTGTATTTCTTCCTCTAAGAAATGTATATTCATCTCAGATGCCCATTTCTGGATTGGGTCTTTGAATTTGGGGGGCTTAATGTTTTTCAAATCTTTATACGTTCTATATAGAAGACCATTGTCTGAGTGACCACTGGCAAGAACTTTTCCCAATCTGTGGGTTTTCTTTTCACTTTGTTGGTGATTTCTTTTGATGTGCAAAAACTTTTAAATAGAATGAGATACTAGTTATTGATCCTTTGAAGTACTTCTCATGCAGTTTGCATTTTGTTTATGAACTCTTTGCCTATCCCTGTATCTTCAAGACTTCCACCTACCTTGTCTTCCATTAGATTTAGTGTTTCTGTTTTAATATTTAAATGTTTGATCTATTTTGACTTTAGTTTAGTGCATGGTGATAGTCATGGGTCTAATTTTAGTCTTTAGCATGTAGAGAGCCAATTTTTCCAGCACCACTTATTAAAGAGGCTTATCTTTCATTTGAAGAACATGTTTGGCCCCTTTGTCAAAGATAAGTTGGCAGAGTGTCTTTGTATTTGGTTCTGCATCTTCCTATCTATTCCATTGATCTTCAGGTCAGTTTTCTTGCCAGTACCATGCTGATTTTATCATTGGAGCTTTGTAGTATAATTTCAAGTCATGGATTGTGATGCCTCCTTCCTTGCCTTTTTCACCCAAGATTACCTTTGCTATTCTAGGTATCTCCTGTTTCCAAATGAACTTTAGGAATGTTTTCTCAAGATATGTGAGGTATGCTAATGATATTTTGATTGGGATTGAATTAAATCTGTATAACAGTTTTGGGACTATGACCATTGTCACAATGTTGGTTTTTTTTTTTTTTTTTTTTT
>RJWT010024469.1:0-16470 GCA_004365215.1 Cuniculus paca | reverse complement strand
TTGATAAATATTAAGAGAGAGAATGTTTTAAAATATTTTAAACTACTGTATGTTGTTATAATGAAAGTGCTCAAAAGTGGTTGAACACTTGCAGGTGTATGCCAAACCTATGCTAGGAATAAATAGGAAACACATCATTTCACCAAGGGTCTCACAGCCCTGGAGGAGGATGAGGAGGTAGTCAGCCTAGAGATAAGGAAATGGAATTGTACAATGTTTTGGAGGTAACATCTATAGAACCTAATCATTGATTGGATATTAAATTGTAGTAAGAGAAAGCATCAAAGATAATACCCTGGTTATTTTCCGCATGTGCAATTTATGAATGATGGAGACATTTAATGAAATAAAAACATGAGAGAGGTACTTTTTTGTGGGAGAATAGTGAGTTTTATTTGAGATGTTTGAACTCTAGAAAAATTAAAAATGGATTAAAATTATTTGGGATATTGGGATTACTAATCCTTGCTTACTTATATACATTTTCACTTTGTGTCCGTGCTCTTCTCTATTCACATAATGAGCATATTCTCCTCAGATATTTCCTTATCTCTTGCCTTTCTTTTTCCTGTCTGTGCTCTCATTGGTGCATGTGCTGGATGGATTATTTTGTCTCTATTTAGCTGTACCCTAACTATCCTTTCACAGCTCTATTAGCTTATAATGGCAATTTTCATACTATTACACTGCCATTGCAGTAGTCTTTCGGATGTAGAGAAAATAGTGTTTCCTAGAGGAACAGATGTAATATAAGGTGTATGTAAGTGTTTATGAAGTAGACTTATAATGGCTACCTGCAGAGTCAGGTGTGGAAGAGTGAAAAAAGAATGAACTCTAGATATCTGAAGGATCCAGTCTAAAGTCAAAGGCCTGGAGCTCACTGTAGAGTCATTTGGCAGTCTGTTTCAGGATGCCCTAGTGGCCGTACTGAATGGCTGAAGAGTCTGTGCAGGAAGCCTGGAGAAAGAAGTCTAAAGGTGATGGTGAAGACTAGTGCTCCTCCAAAGAAATAGAACTGAGACTTCCTCCTTTCCTTTTGTATTCTATCCTATTGGTGAGAGCTACCCATACCCAGGATGGGTCTTCATCATTGCAACACACTGAGGACAGTGCTAACCCAAGAAGTGGGTATTTCTCATTCAAGATAACACCACAGTTAACCATCACACATAGTATGGACTCACATCGGAGTTTACAGTTTACAAGGTTGTATCAGTTTGAAAATGGTATTTAAACTTTCAGAACTTGTTTCTTCATTGATAGCATTGACAAAGTTATGGCTAAGAATAGCTATAAAAATCCCACAAAGGAATGTTGCATAAACTAACTAATCATGATACTGATATATATCTTTAAAATTAAATTTAGTTTCTTGTTTCTCCAAGTAGAATGTAAGTTATTTTATGGGTTTTATGATAGTACTTACCTTACAGAATTGTTTAGATTGAAGATAGCAATATGTGCACATCCTCTGCCACCTACCTACCATATATAGGCTCTTTCCAGTTGCTAGTTCTTAAAAGAGTTCCTTTTTTTTGGTAGAGGGGAAGCACTTTTACTTCTACTATGCCTAACACTAGGTGAATATTTAAAACCCCCTGTTGATTTCATTTCTGTCACTTCCAGTTTTTCTTAGGTCACAATGAATTGAAGAAACCCTGGCAGAGTCCAACTTTAGGAGTTGTTTTTATGGAATAAGTAGTCTCTACTTGTTCAAAGATCTCTGTAATTCTTTTCTGCTAGTTATTTATTTATTTCTTTATTTGAACATACATTTTATTGTATATAAAGATATACAACACTACCTTAAGTTTTATATATATATATATATATATATATATATATATAATTATGATCATTATAGTGAGTCAAATGAACATATTCATCATCTCATACTTACTCGTATTCTTTCCTTTGTGGAAAAAGCAGCTAAAATATGCTCAGCAAGTCCTGAATATATTACACTATTATTAACTATAATTCTCTTGTCATGCATTATAACTTTAAACTTCCATTATTCTTATTCAAACTGTAAATTTCTCCAGGAGTAATATACTAGAATAAGTTCAAAGAATGACTTGTGGGTCTGTTTGTTTCTCCATTTTTATTTTTATTACATCTGTTGTTCTTCATGTCTGTTCCAGAAACTTTGAGATACATAACTACCTCACTGCTTCCTAGCAAGGTCAATGGAAATAAAGACTGTTTTTACTGCTTTTCTAGCTCTGTAAGTAAAATCTGACAAAATACTATCAGGGAAGGAGAGTTCCTGTTCATTTTTTACTATTTTTGATTAAGTGCAAAAGACACTTCCAAGTAAGAATCACAACTGTGATATTTTTAAAAACAATTTTAGAGTTCTCCTCCAGTGTACTGAATCTGGGATAGAGTTTTAATAAGATACAACAAATGTCCAATCTACAGAACATGTTTCAGCATGAGAGAAGGATAGCACATTAGCCTATGCCCAGCTTTCTTTCTCTGTAAACCTAAAGTTTCTATTATTTTTTTTCTTTAGTTATAGTAAACAGTTTGACAAATTGGAAGGGTAAATGCAAAATGGGAAAAAAATCTTATTTGCATAAGATTTTGAGATTTTGAGAAAACTTTAATGCTATTTTCTTATATGCGCTAATAGACTTAAATTATAATCATATGGTTTATTATTTAAAATAATTTTGCTATAGATATATGTAGTCCCTTGGAATTTAGAAAATAGAGCCTGCATAGATATTCATTCAGCATTTATTTATGAAGATTCTACTTTGCCAAATGCAGTGACAGGATAATTTCTCTTGACTCCCCAAGTAACTCTCTGAGTTTAATACTCATAGAATGATTGTTGTTTTAGAAACTTAATATTGGTTGACTGGAAGATCAGAGTCCTTTTCTGCCCATGACACTAACCTCTCCAGCAACCCTGATTCCTGTTATCTAGAGTTTATATAAATATTCTTTCTTTTCCTATTTTAAATAAATGTAAAACTTGGCTAACAGATAATAAAATAAAATGTTATCATTTTAACATTTAAAAGTAAAAAGGAATTAATAGTATAAAGGCAGGTTTGTAATAAAATCCGTAACTGATGCTTTTTCCCCTTTTGCACTGAGGTGAAGGATGAGGTTAGACAGTGAGCTGCAGTCATTCACTTCTGGGTAGATGAGTTCAATTAGAACAGATATGGCTGGTTCTTCTGTCTTAGGAAAGAAACTAATAAAGGAATGGAGATAAGGCCTAGAAACAGTGATAGCGGTTTCCTTTGTTATGCCCTATGGCTAAAATATAAGGTGAGTATGCTGCTAACATGATGTTATAGAAGCATGTATAGTTACATAGGTTACCGAAGGCTTAACTATAATTTTACCAATCTTTTTTCATTTTAAGAAAGCATGTAGAAAAGGGCAACCTATTTGAGACCCCTCTTGTCTCTCAGAAGCTATTACTATTCTCCACTCCTTTTCTCCAAAAAACTTTCCTGCAAAAAGAAGAAGCATGCAGAAAAGAAAGGAGCAAGTATGACATCATTGAAGGAGATATTCCTGAAGCCATTTGACTGTTAAAGAAGTAAACATTGGCCAACATTAATACTTCACTGTGTATCGTAACACATTGGTTTTCCTAAGAACTAAATGTGTGGCTACAGTCATTTACAGCAGAGCTGTAAAAGACTTTGAAATTTATCTATTCTGATCCCCTCATTTTTCAGATGACCTCCCAGGTAAACCTTGGAAATCTCTGTTGGCAACTCCTTTTATGTTTCTTGTTCAGTAGTTGCCTCTGTTTGCTCAGCATTTATTTTTATGTTTAACAAAAGGATATGGATTATGTTATGTTATAATTGAAAGCCACCAGCATAGGCAGTGTAAATCTAATTTCTCTTCATTTCAGTCAAATTTCACATTCCATTACAACAGAATTAATTTGATGGCCAAATCTGGTATGTTTCTGCTTCCCAGCTATATTTGCTTCCAATTTAACATCCTAACTATGCTTGTAAAATAGACGATAAAACAATCTTTTCTGATTTGGGAAATACTCTTTATTCTTCATTTCTCTCTGCTCCACTGTAACATTTTAGCTGAGTTTTATGGAACAATCACTTTCCTCATCTAATTACTGCAATTCCCTGGTAGATGGCCTCTCTTGCCCTGCAATAGCAAAATTATCATAAACACACAATGTCACTGCCAGAATCTCATATTGCACATGCGTCAGTGAGCAGAGCTAGGTTTTCCCCTCTCTAAATTGTGTTCTTGCTAAATTGACAATTTTCATGTGAACCCATCAAGTTTTTCTGACATTTCAACAAATTTCAAAGAAAGTTAATTTTGCCTTACCCATACCCTTCAGATCCAACTCTTACACCTACACTCGACTGTGCCGCAGATGAAAACTGAGGCAGAACTGTCCTAGTTAAATGTTTATAGATACCAGGACTCTGTTCCAATGTGGAAGAGTCAAGGACAACTCTTCATTGAAAATTGTAGCAACAAATCATAGGACCAACAATACGAAATCAACTGAAAATCTTCCTTCAACCAAATGTTTTACAACCATTTATGCTATCAGAGGAAAACTTGCTTTAGAAATCAATACTGAAGAATCTAGAATCCAGATTTGGGCTCAAAATGAAAACCGAGGCACTGATTCCAGAAAAGATTAGAATATCAGGAGGCTTTCAGATCAAGCCAGGGCCAAGGTCACTTTGAATAGAAGACTCTACCTAGAGAAGCCAGATGGTTTCCTACCACCTGCAATTACTTTCAATAGTACACTATCATCAAGGCATTTATAAACAACTCTTGTACTGGATTGATTTGAAAGAACAACTGGCTAAAGAAATTGAATTCTAGAATTAAGAGTGAAAATATATTTTCAGAATCAAAGATCTATATCGTATGCCTGCAAAAAAACAGAATCTGATAAGGCCTTAGATCAAAGCAAGATCAGGGACAAGATCTCTGAGATTACATAGTTCAGGATAACATGTTTTTTAGTGGCGTGACTCATAATAGCTAAATCTTGGAAGCAGCCTATGTGTTCATCAACAAGTGACTGTATAAAGAAAATGTGGTATTTCTACACAATGGAATATTGCTGCAATAAAGAAGGGTAAACCTGTGTCATTTGTAGGAAAATTGATACACCTTAAACATAATATTAAGTGAAATAAATCAGACACACAGTCTTAAAAATCACATGATTTTAAAAAACCACTTGACTTTTCTTGGATGAGAAACCCAAAATGTAAATAAATTAAAAGTAAAGATAAATGATAATAGGAAATAGGCAGATAAATCTTTTGCGAAAGGGAAGTGGACTAAGCTGAATAGAGAGGAGAAGGAGGGATGAGTAAAGGGATGTAAAAAGAATTAAGATGTATTATGCATATGTGTCATCACCCTACAAGTGATGTAACAGTTATGTACTACAAATATGTACTAATAAAAATAAAAAATTTAAAATATGATTTTCTTTTTATAATATCAAAAAAGGGTAATTTAAGGTAAGAAGCTGCACAAGGTGTCATTTACCTTACTGGCAAGTGTCTTATTTCTCTGGGTCCAGAATAAGGTAGACAGAAAAACAAATTCATTGCATTTGCTTTTATCAACCTAAGGTCCTGAAACTGCCTTTTATTCTTCTGGTGATGACCCCTTCTCTGGGAATATGAATTGAGCCTTCTTCAGATGATCATTAGGACTTCAGAAGGCGAGAAAAATACAGGTGACATCCTACAGCCTTACTGACACAGCCTGGCTTCAGAACTCATGCTTTGAGTACAATCAAAGTAAATTTAAATGGTATCATTTTTAGCTATTATAGTTATGATTCATTCAGGCAAAGATTTTCAATGGATATTAAAATATAAATAAATGCTTAATGAAGAACCTTAATATACATGATCTCAAGAATCTCTTCCAAGATCGTTTGATAATTAACAATTTTCCAGTAAAGAAACCTGACTGACTCTACTTCAACCATGTGGTCTAAATCCATTTCACCAGTAATGTCACAAACCAACACAAGATGCCTTCTAAAATACTGCACTAAGAAGGATGTAATATCTCTTTGAAGTATTGTGGTCCAAATATTGAATATAATCATTTTGAGACATCAGAAAGACCCAAATTAAATGATGGTTCTTGCCGGGGATCTAGCTCAGTGGCCTAAGTGCCTGCCTGGCAAGTGCGAGGTCATGAGTTCAATCCCCGGTGCAACAAAAAAAATAAAAAAATAATAAATAAATAAATAAATAAATAAATGATGGTTCTTTCAAGTAACAGCACTGTACCCTGAAGCAATAGATTAAATAATAGCAATGAAGATGGGGAAAAAGTAGACTGTCTCAGGAAATTCTGTATTTAGAATGTACATGTCCTAAATACTTCTCCTCTATATGTAATATGTACCACCATTTATGTGAAAAAGTAACATTTAGCTTAAAATTCATCAAGAATTCTTAAAGCAAGGTCAGCATGGCGGCACACATACCAGTTCTTTGAGAGACTGAAGTCAGGTTTGAGCCTTCAATTTAGAAACTTGGGCAACCAAGCAACTGAACAAGAGAAGCCCTTTTGCAAAATGAAAAAAAAAAAATAGAATATTGGTTGGACAAGATTTCATGCCTATATCTTATGCTTTGAATAACCACTACAAAGATAACAATACCCAGTGTATTAATTATTGTTACTCTCCTACTAACCTGTCCTGAAACTCAATCTTATTGCTATTTTTTCTTATTGAAGTTAAAAAAAAAAAAAAAGACTGGGGATGTAGATCAGTGTGAAGGCTTTGGGTTTAATCTCTAGTCTGAAAAGGAGAAGGAGGTAGGAAGGAAGAGAGAGAGAGAGAGAAAGGGAAAGAGTAACTTTGTAAGGAAAGGTGAAGAGGGTTGGGAAACAGACATTCTCTTTAATCTTGTAATCTAATCAATAGTTTAAAAAACTCATTTAAATGCTTTATATATTTAGAATTTATTGATTTTTAACTTCACATAGTTGTTTTCAAATATAACACCGTGAAGGAAACCAGACATTAAAAGAATGTACACTGCATTGTTTCATTCACATAAATTTCAAAAATAAACAACACACCCATGGATGAAGGATCAGGCTATGAGCGAGCTTCATGCTGAGGTGAGGAGCGTGGTTGGAAGGAGCGCCAGGAACAGCATTTTTCTTTATTTACTAAGATAAAACTGTTTTTGCACATTGTGGGTTAAATATACTTTCAGCTTGTCTCTAAGAATTGAAGTCATGGGGAACAAGTTTTGAGTCTCAAATGAATTCTTGAAAATAAATTTATGCAACCTAAACTATTTGCAGAGTAGATATGGAAACACACGATGAGAGGGAATTTTAAAAACCTGATGGACTTTTACAAGAATGTAGTTCACAATATATTCTTTAACATTTTCTTGGTTATGTCTGTATTACAAATGAGAAAATATCCTTTTATTAAAAAAGGATGAAAATGTTTTTATAGAACACTTGCCCATCTGCATCAGAAGCATTTTATTTCCCCAGCTGCTATTACTTTACATTGAATGCATATTGAGCTGGGCTTCCACAAACTCAGAGTCGTTTCTTTTTTCTTTACTGCACACTGAGCTATGTTTGAAACAGGATTAGTTTTCAGCTTAACTGAATAATGCATTTTGATAAATCCAACTGAATGGCTAATTCAAGTATATTCAAGATGTATTATCTACAAAACTGGAATGATTTTTGAATCTTTTTATATCTATTTTCCTTTTTATTTCTTACTACACATTTGCATGGTAAATATGGATTTCGATAACAGTTCAATATGTCGATTTCAACATTTTGAACATGAACTGAAATTAATAGTTTCATTAACTTTGATACTTTTAGCATATACATCGCTATTAACACTTATTTATAAATTAGTGGTAACCTTGCATAATCTTGGTGAATTAGACATGATTAGTCCTTAAACTAAGTTCATCAGAAAATGTGTTGTAATGAGAGAAATAAATATCTAAGTAAATAAATATTGATATTCCTGACTTCTTATACTCCTTCCCCTAAGGGATATTTGATCCTTGTTTCATTTTGCTACATGGACTTTATCATTTTAGGGAATTTATAGGTTAGAGAGAAAATTGAGAGGAACCAAGCCAGATTGTATTGGTTTCTAATGGAATAAATAATATTGATAGAGAAGAAAAAGAAAGGAGGCCTAACATGAGAGAAGAAGTGAGAGAGGCATATAAAACAAGGCAATGTAGCATGGATTAAGCTTTCTGAGATTTCTGGGAGGAAGTTAAAGAGAAACAGACTGACAGAGTTTGGGTTTGGAAATAAGGTGCAACCTTACAAAGTGAAACCTTGTAAGATCATTAGACACTTCGTTTTCTATTGCAACTCTAACAAATTACCATAAATTCGATGGTATAATGCAGTGCAAACGTATTGCCATAGTTCTGGAGTCGCAAATCTAAAAGCAATCTCTCTTGGTGAATGTCAGTGTGTTACCAGGGCTGTTTTCCCTCTGCAAGTTCCAGGCGAGTATCTGTCTCTCACCTTTTCTCACCTGTAGAGGCTGCCTGTATTCTTTTGTTAATGCTCCCTTCCATTTTCAGAGTAAGCAATGGTTGGTCGAATTTTATTTGGCATCACTTTGACACTGGCTGTTCGTCCTTCTTTATCTATATTTTAGAACATTTTCTATTATTATTGTGCCAATCCATATGAAATCCAGGATAATCTTGGGTTTTAAAGTTATCCTGCAGCAATCTCAATTTCACTTGGAACCTTATAGGTCCCAGGGATTAGTGTATGGATACCTTTGTGGATAATATCCTGTATACTGCAGACATCAAGCTGATAGTCTTTATTTTAGACAGGGCTCAATCTACACTCATAAATAAAATGACTCCCTCAAGGTAAAAATACTGTAGTAAGTACTATTGCAAAAATATTCGCTTCATGAGTCATAAAAACACCTAAAATCTCTCGAACTAAAGGATAGTGCATACTTTTAAGATCAATAATGGACATTTTTTTTTAGATACTTTGCTTACAAATGTGATCTCTGTGTACTCCTTAGGACTTTTTTTTTTCTAGTACAGTTAGAGTAAGAAATAAGTGGCTCCTATGCACCATTGTAATACAGTGAGTATTAAATTCTTCTTCTCAACTGAGGGCTGAACTTTTTGAGATCAAGGATCCTTCCCTTACTTATCTTTAAACACACACCCTATTTTATATTGTCTATTATACTGTGTATCTTGTAGTCAGTTAGATACTCTTCAAATGTGTGGTTGTGAAGAATAATTGAGAGAGCAATAACATCCCTGAATGTGAAATCAGTAATCTTGCTTGTTCCTTGTGCTAGCCCGGCCAGCAATTTTTGGTGTTGTATTTCAATAATTCATCCGATATGATACAAAATACTTTGACCCTTTTCATGGTTTTTTTCCTAATTCTAAATTTCTATAATTAAAAATATAGTGGAAATGCTTTTTCTGTCTGCCAAAGTGGTGCGAATGCCTTCTGTGTGAATGTGATTTGAATTTTACTGGTCAGCAAGATCATCAGGAGTACATTATCCATGATTAGTAAAGTTAAATCAGTCAATGGGGAGAAAGATCATTTGTCCAGCCTGAGAAACCACAGGGCCAGAAAGAACACATAGAGAAAAAAATAGTAGACTTCAATATCTGTGTTTTTTTCTGCAATGACAAGTATGAAATCTAGTTATATCCCAATTTTTTTTACATCTTTGTTTTTTTTGAAGAAATGAGTTGAAGTTAAGGTCAATATTATGACTCCTCTCTATTCCAGGGCCTGATATAACCTCATTTAATTCTAAGTCCTGGATCATGGAAACTGGGTTAACAAAGGTGGGAACTGATAATGTAGTGCGAGACAAAGGAAGAAAAAATATGTCAGCACAATGGTATATTGGAGTATTGTTGAGACACGGCCTATTTTAATGAATCAAAGCCCTGCTTATCTTAGGTATTCTAATTCTAGTACTGAAAACTTCTTATTTCCCATCAGCATCTACATAGTCACACATATGCTCAAAGGCATACATCTAGGGCTCATAGATATACACGTTTGCATATACAGACATACATTCAGCTCACACACACACACACAATACATAGAGTAAAATAAGAAAGAAATTATCATCCTTTCAGCAAGCTGAAGGAGAAAGGGAGCCAAATTTTGTATGAGATAGGGCAGGACATGCAGCAGTGTCAAGGACCAGATCTATACCTGTCCAGTTACTCTGTACTTCCAAACTTATCTCCTAATACATGCTTTATATATTGGCAATTACAACTCGAACCTGAGTCAAATGCTGTTCTATAAAATATTTCCCCCTCAAATTGCTATGAGCTCATCCAAATAATAGCATTTGATATGAATTCTGTTACTTGTCATTTTCATTATCTGGGGCAAAATGCCGACTGTATGTTTGATTTTGCAAGTTAATTTGTTCATTTGTGCATATATTACTTATCAACAAAATTGCATATTGACACAGGTCTTTTTTCCAGGTAACTATTTTCTTTGCTTTTGTATGTATTCTTTATTTTACCTTTGCTATGGTTTTTATTTTTATCCAATACAGTGTTATCAATATGGGCTTACTATCTTTAATTATAAGGAAAGTGAGATGTATCCTTTCATTGGCATTAACAGCAGTTGAGCCTGTCACCTGTCATAACGCTGCTGCGTATGCTCAGGACAGAAAAAAACCCCGTTTATCAGACCTGGCCTCAGGTGCCTTCCTAAGTATCCAATGAATCAAGGGCTCACCAGGCCCTGATCATTATGAAGATAATGCCTTGCAGGTTTTGAGCTAGAAGGGTTGGTTATGCCTATGCTGATGTCCTTAGACTTTCTTTCCACAGGGTCAGAAATAACAATGCTTAGAATTGCCACTCTGAGTGCATCCCTAGTGGCTTGTTTCGCTGACTGTAAATTGCCCATCATTCTCTTTTGTGTGCAGAGACCTCTGGAGCTATTGAGATTCAGTATGTGCACGGGGGCTTGAGCTGGGCAACGAGAAATAATGGCAAACTGGAAAAAGTACTCGTGATTATTTTAACAAAATGTCCTCCGGTTTCTTGCAATGGAATTTTTATGGACATTAGATTCTCAATATTAAATTTGAGTTTTTTATTTAATTGTTCTAATTCAGATTTACATAGTAGCACTGGCTTCAAAGTGCTAGAGTTTTATCGCTACTGCATTTTCACTGAGTTTTGGGTGATATTTTGGTCTTTTCGTATCTCATTCATCTCTGAATGCTTTGCCTTCTATAATCGTTTCACCAGTTCATCCAGCTAAGGCAAGGTGCCCATTTCTCTGTGCAGTCAGATCGTATCTTCTTTCATAACATATCATACCAATTGGAGTCTGGCTCCATACCTCTGAGTGAGATATGATATTATCTAGATCATACTGTTTTCTACATTTCTTAACCCTTCAAAGACTGTATGAGACAAGAGAGCGGGGTTTTGTAGATAGACTTGGACAGAAAGACAGATAGACAGATGCTGGGTGTGCTTTGTACCTAATAGTTGCCTAATATAAATATTTGATAAATTCAAAAGTTTGCAGTTCCTAAAAGAGCATTACAAACATCATTTCTTCATGAGTTCATACTCAGTCAAGCGAGCATTACAAGGAGTGGCTTAGCATAATCCTCTGCTCCAGATCAGCAGAGTCATTAGTTCAGACGTGTGGAAAAGAGTAAATACATGAGCTGTTAGAGTGAAGGAAAAGCTTCTGTTGTTTCTGATCCTTGGACCTTGGGACATCAACTCTCTGATCAGAGCCTAGGCTTGTGTTTGACGGCATGGCATTTCACAGACCAACCCCAATATGATCACATTTCTCTAGGGCAAACAAACATAAGCATTAGGTTTGGAGTGGATTGGACACAATGAATGTGACTGTATTTATTGGTTTAGAATGGAAATCACGAACAGCATAGCAATTTAGCAGATCCTGTCTCAAAATTTTAAAAAAGTAGAAAAAAGGGATATAGCAATGCAACTCAGTGAAAGGGCCCTAGATTAAATACCTAGCATCAGGGAAAAAAAATAGAAATCATAGTTGCAAAATGACTAAACAGGATATATACCCTCATACTTGTGGTAAGGATGCATATTACAACACATGTCTTAAACAATACTCTGATAATATTTGTTAAGGTTATAAATGCAAATCACCTCAGCTAGCAGTTTTTCCGTTTTAGTAACATAGCCTACAAAATTAATAGCATCAAGGTTGTTGTGTGCATATGGATCTGCAGTTTTGTTTATAGTCTGTCTCTCTCTGCAAATACACTGTTTCGAAAGTTCTTCATTAACAGAAATAATGGAGAAATGTCATGGCATTGCTAAGGATTGGAACACACCTCTTAAAAAGAGTGAAGTTAAGTTTTTTATATAATGACCTGGATTCTCTACATTATATTGAGTGAAAATACACACTACTTACACACAGACACACATGGAGTAACACTGTGTTAGCTTTCCATTATTGTAACAAGTATTGGAGATACTTATAATAGGTGAAGAATTATTTTGCCTCATCTTTCGAAGCCCCAGTCTATGACTGGTTGATCTTGTTGCTTTGTTCCTATGGCAGCCTGTTATGATAGGAACACATGTTGGAGGAAAATCATTCACATTGTGAACAGAAGGCAAAGAAAAAAAACGGAAAAAAAAGGAATAAAGTTTCTACTATCTCCTATTAGAAACAAACTTGGGACCAAGTCTTTACCACTTGAACTTTTGGAGATACTTAATGTACAAACTATGGTCAATATACATAGAAGTTTTCCATTATCCGAAGTTGCAGTAATAGGACACATGCTTAAAGTGTATTTTTCAAGCATAGAGGAAAGTGTAGAATAAATTTCTGAAACCAGGTAAGTTGTATTTGTAAACAGGCAAGTAATTCCTGTCTTACCGAAAAAAGAAAACCTGAATTTCAAAATATTTAAGTACACTTCCCATGGTAACAAAACTAGAAAGAAAATGGAGCTGTCTGGTATGCTGCTTCCTACTAGTTATGCTTTTATTGTTACATGTATGAATGTGTGTGTATGAGTTCTATAAATGCTTATGAAATGATGCTCTTAGGTTAAAACAGGAAATGTCCCCGAAAGACTCCTGTATTGAAGACTTGATCACCAATGCAACCATGTTCAGAGGTGGGCCTACAGAGGTAACCAGATCATAGGATGCAAACCTCATCAAAATGAATTAATTCCACTTGGAGAAAGTAGGTCACTAGAGAGGAGAGCAGAGGTGAGGAGAGGAGAGGAGAGGAAAGGAGAGGAGAGGGAGGAAAGGAGGAGACTAGTGTTCCACAGTTCTCTCTAAGGGCATGCCGCAGTGACTTAACTTCCTTCCATTAGACATTCCTTGCTAAAGGTTCCACCACTTTCCCAAGATACAACAGGCTGGGGCTCTTTTTCAACCTGGTAAAATTTTATTCTGTTTAAGATTTGCTAAAAATATTTCTTTACCTATTCAGGATGGGTGTTGAATTTCATTAAATACTATTCTTTATTTACTAATGTAAGCATTTAACTTTTCTCTTTTACTCTACTAGTGTGCTCACTTACAATTATTAGTTTGGTATTAGTGAAACAAACTTTCACTTATGGGATAAATCCTACTCGGTTATGATATGTGATCCTTAGAGGTCTAAAACAAATAGAAGTTTAGTAAACACTCCCCGCACAAAGAAAATGTGTGGTAGGATATTGCATTAGAACAAGTTTTCTTCATTCACGGATTTGCATTTACGTAAAAGTCCTTTTTCACTAAGTATGGACTAAGTGAAACATAATTAGCACCAATAATTTAAAGATTAAGAAGATATATTTTAAGAGTAGGCAGAGAAATATTATAAACTCCAGTAAGCCTATTTGTCTACTAAATGATTAGAAAACACTTTACTGAGAAATATGCCTCACCTATCTAATACATTGACAAAACACTACTATGTTTCTTGAAATTATTTTATACATCATTGTATTATTCCACTTCATTGATGAAGGAAATGAAACTGAGGGATGTTAAGTATATTATACCTTTCGTTTTTTCTCTTTGAATTAGACTCATAGTAATAAAGCAGGGTTTAAAATTTAGAATACTTACATTCATGGTCTTGAGTATATGATCCACCTGCCTGCTATATTAAATTTGAACTTTAGAACTTTAAAAGCATTGGATTTAATACTGTAAGCATATGTGCTTTGCAAAATATAAAGCATGGTACAAATGTATGACCTATTCCTGGTTATTACCTCTTCCAATTTATTGCATGAGTTTAAGGAAATCTTCTCTTCCGAGAAAAATGGAATGAACCAGGTATTCATTCCAAGGAAACATTGATATTTGAGACTTTCCAATGCTTTTCTTCTTTCTTTTAGTCATAGTACCCTAATTTTGCTTTGGTAATGACTACTTGCTTATTTCATTTTTCCCTTGTGGGGCTGTCAAATCTTGGATTGATTTTAACGGTTCGTTTCAAAACTGGAAGTGTGGCCTCTGCCTGATTGACCTGTCCAAACTGCTCTTCACCCTAACCCACAGCTATGAAACCAGTTGGATTATTTTCTAAAGACAGGTCTTAGAGTTTCAGTTTTATAAGTCAAGTTACTTCTTTTTTGTTCCTAAGTTAGTTGATTTTTTTCATCTTCTTGGCAAATTACATGTGGCCATCTCCTTCCTGGAAGGCAGATTCTGGGGTTAGTGTCAATGCTTTATTCACATTTATTTTTCCAGCTTAGAGCAAAGTCCTTAGAACAAAGTAAATTTCAGTAAAATGCCTATGAATCTGAAGATGTTTATTGTAATACTAATAGATGCTGACTTCCGTAGAACAGAAAATCTCATCCCCAAAACCCAAGGGCATAATGTGTAGGCAATCCTTGTACATCTTTCTCACACTCCACCCTGACTCAGCCAAAACCATGCTTGACAGTATAATAGGGACCCAACTGCTAAAACAGTGGTTCCAATATTAAAATCAAAGAGCTCCTCTCACCAGCTGCTACTGAGCTACTGTGCTTTTTCAGAGAAAAGGACACAATGGTTTTCTTAATATAATTATGTTGGGCAGTCAAGCATCAAGGGAGAGACCTTAGCTAAAATGGGTGCTAAGTAATGACTAGGTGTGTTATTTGTTTTTCTGATGCTTTCTTGCCTCACTCAGAGGGAGGAAAAAGGGAAGCTTCACCAGACACTATTTTAAGACTGGTGAACAAATGACTTCATTATGAGAAGACTGCTGTTCCTCTTGTGTAGTATCATAACTTTTGGTATAATTCAGCTTTTAAAGGCTCTGTGGGGAAGGCAAGAATCTTCGAACAAACTGCCATTAATATTTAACACATACACACACCAAAAAATATTAGCCCCTTAAGCTTTTATGAAGTCTTTATGTGAAAAAAAGGACAAAACTACAAACGAAGTCACACTTCCAGATAAAAAGCAGCAATCTTAACTACAGCAACTGTGGGGAGAATCAAGAAACAAATTCCAACTGAAACTTGTTATATTCGTAATAAATAACTATTTAGGTCCTTGAGAAATGACATAAATATTTTTTAACTCTTTATTTTGTTCATTTCATTGAGTGTGCAGTTACAGAATTCTATAATACTGATATAACATTGTTATTAAATACAAGCTAGCACTAACTGGTACTCTTTACTATAAGCCATTCTTTTTTTCTTCTGAGATTAAGGTGCTGGACAGGTAGAATTGTGGAAAAAGCCTTCCTTCTACCTCAGCTTTCAACCTAACTGGAAAGGCTGCCTAATTAGATGTCCAACACCAAAATGAAGAAACAGGTTTCATTTTCTGGCTCTCTGCTTAACACCAGGGATCCCAGAAACTGCATTAAATCGTTGCATATATCAGCCCTGTGAACATTAGTGGTAACTCCAGGGGGACTGGGTGTTACACTTAGATAACTGGCATATGCTTGACTGGAATCATCTCACTATTTACAAGTAAAATAATGTTCGCCAGAAAAGACAATTTTGTTGAGGTGCTGAAGGTTAAAATATAAAGTGTTTGGTAGAATTTCTGTGCTGAGTTTCACTAACCAGGGGCAAAGGGCAGAACCAGAGTGGCATGAAGGGAAAACTGATAGTGTTAAAGATACTTGGGGCACAAGACACGGACAGATGGGAAATTAAGATACAACAGAGATAATAGTGGCTGAATCACCGGAGCAGATGTCAAACCTGGACTCAGATTTGGTTTTCAGCCAGTTACCCTTGTGTGTCCCCTTAGTATTTTTAAAACATGTAAAGTTATTCTGAGTCTTAATAACTGATTGGCAAATCCCACTTAAAATTTATTACAGTTTAATTTCTCTAAATGCTATACGGATGGTCCCTCGCATAGGATGGTTGAACCAAATGATTTTCGTACTTTAATGTGATAAATC
>RJWT010024468.1:0-16476 GCA_004365215.1 Cuniculus paca | reverse complement strand
GGTCTGGGCAGGCTGACAAGATTGCCAGTGACACAGTAGTGCCTCAACTGGGGCACACATGATGGGAAAGTGGGACTAGTGGCCTGGAAAAGTCCAAAGCAGCGGCCACAATATAAGCCAACAGTTGGTATGTTAGGGGAACCAGTATAGTGCTTGGGCACAAAGACAAGTGGAATAGGAGTGGGTGGGTAGGGCCCCCCTTTTTGGTTTTCCTTGTTCTATTTTGTTCTGTTTTACTTTTCCTTGTATGTGTTTATTTGTTTATTCATTTTTTCTGTGTGTGTGTGTGTGTGTGTGTGTGTGTGTGTGATTATTTTTGTTCTCTGGATTTTTTTCCCCTTCTTTTCTCTTTCTTCACAAATTAGATCTAATCTTTCTTTTGATTTACTTCTACTCATCTTCTTCCTCCCTTTAGTCAACTACCTCCCTTGATTTTATGTGTAAACATTGACTCTTCACCTTAAGGTTCACATCAATACTCCTAGACTTTTTCTTCCAACCCTTCCCTCCTGTGTGCTATAATTACCCAGAACTTGGATAATCACCCTTCACCCTTCAGCCTTGCTCCTACTATATTTAACCTCATTCATCTCTCCATCCTACTCCCTATCCTTCTTAACCCCTACCCCACACAGCAAGGCAAAATCACTCTAGCAAGTGGAAAATCATTGCATATAAGTTCCTGGTACAAGTTGGATTATATCGTATAACTGAGGAACTTGCTACTATGGGTGAAGGTGTCAGGCTAATAGATACCACAGTGTGTCAGTAGCCAGGCTGTGCTCGAGTCTAATTTTATTGCTGACTGTACTACTTTAACCAGGATGTCATACTTGTTATAATCAGTTTTTCTCCCCTGTATGATAACACTGCGATTGTAAGAGGTTATGACCATCACCATAGTCCAGTACCAAAGGAATGGGTCTTGAGTCAAATAGCAACTTCACACTCTTCGTATATTGGGAAGGTAGGTTCTTAGGATAGACATAAAGACCAAGAACCATCTACATCTGGAAAACATCCTGAGGAATAGACATTTCCTAGCGAAACCTTGATGCCAGGGATAAAGCTTATTTAACATAAGAAATCTACAAACATTAACAGAGAAAACAAAATAAAATACAAAAATAGAAAACTTAGAAAAAATGACAAGATGAAGAAGTCAAATGCAATCTTGAACACTCAGCCCACACAGGACAAGTCGAGAGTACAAAGAGATAGAGGAAGTTGGAAGTCAACCATTGGAACTTTCTGAAATGATAGCAGCAGAAGTGAAAGAACTAATGGAAGAGGGCATAGAAAAATAATCTCTAAGGTGCAAAAAGTAATAATGATCAAAATGAATGACATTAAAGCAAACACATATTAAAATAAAATAGAGGAGCTCAGGAGAGCAATGGAAACTGAATGGTCAACATGAAAAAGAAATGGAATAGATGAAACAGATCCAAACATAAATCCAGGAGATTAAAAACTCCATTGAAAGTATACAAATAGATTGAATGAAAGCAAGGATAGAATATCAGATCTAGAAGCTGTGATTGCAGCTAGTGACCAGGAAAAGAATTGTATTTTAAAAATAGCAATAGACTATAAAAAATCAATCCAACAACTACAATATGAAGCAAAGGAGAACAACATGAGATTGATTGGAGTCAGTGAGCATGTTGGATACAGCACAAAAGACATTAAAAACCTCTTCAAAGAAGTAATGGCAGACTCAAAAAGCCAAAATCTTTGGCAGCCCACTCGGGACCCCTTCTGTCTCTCTCTCAGACAGAAGCTTTCTCTCTCTCAATAAATATATCCTGTTTATAAAAAAAAGAAATAATGGCCAAAAACTTCCAAAACATGAATAAAGAATTTGACATACAAATTAATAATGCACATAGAAACCCAAATATCCATGACCAAATATAAATCTATATATATTGTATACCCAGGGATATAATAACCAAATCTATATATATTATATACCCAGGGATATAATAACCAAGATTCCAGAAAATCAGCACAAGAACAAAATACTAAAAGCAGTTAAGAGAAAAGAAAGAAATCACCTATAAAGTAAAGGCCATCAGAATTATAGCAGCTGTCTCAAGATAAACCCTTAAATCAAGGAGTGCTTGGAGTGAGGTATTTCATGCCCTAAAAGAAAACAATCTTCAACCCAGATTGATGTACTCCACAAAACTATCCTTCAAACTCAATGGAGAAATGAGATATTTCCATGACAAAGAACAACTGAAGAAATTCACGATAACCAAATCAGCTCTTCAGAATGTTTTGAAGGGTATATTAGAAAGAAAAAATGAAGATCATAACCACAAGAACAACAATAGAAAGGAGACACTAGGAAGGGAAAATAATTAAACAGAGATGAAAGGAAACCAACAACAGGAAAATAACATGAATAAGATAAGCCAATACTTATCAGTTATAATCCATCAATGTAAATGGTCTCAATTCACCCATTAAAAGAAACAGACTGGCAGAATGGATCAAGAAACAAGATCCAACACTATGCTGCATTCAAGCAACACATTCAACCCAGAAAGAAATTTATATACTAAAAGTCAAAGGATGGAAAACAATAATCCATGCCATGGGAACCCAGAAAAAAGCAGAAGTAGCTAATGTAAACCTTAAGGCAAAACTGATCAAAAGTGACAAAGAAGGTCACTATATACTTGTGAAGGGAAAACAGCAAGAGGAAGAGATAACAGTCATAAATATATATGCACCAAATACCAGTGCACCCAACTACAAAAAAAAATACTAATGGACATGAAAAATCAAATAAGCACTAACACAGTTGTAGTGGGGGACCTTAATACTCCACTCTTACAAATAGATAGATCAACTAGACAAAAAAATCACGAAGGAAATATCAGAATTAAACCAAGCTTGTGAACAAATGAACTTGATAGATGTGTACAGTGTTCTACCCCAAAACATCAGAATACACATTCTCCTCAGTTACACAAGGAATGTTCTCCAAGATAGACCACATATTAACCCATAAAACATGCTTAAATAAATGCAGAGGAAAGGAAATCAACCCATACATACTATCTGACCAGACTGCAATGAAACTGGACATCAATGACAAAAGAAAACACAAAAGCTACATAAGCACATGGAAACTAAACAACATACTTCTGAACAACCAATGGGTCACAGAGGAAATTAAAGATAAAGTTAAACAGTATCTACAATTAAACAATAATGTTGATACAACATATCAGAACTTATAGGGTGGAATGAAAGCAGTTCTAAGAGGGAAATTTATAATGCTGAACTCTCACATCAGTAAGACAGAACAAGCTCAAATAACCTAACGTTGAGCCTCAAACTTCTAGAAAAAGAACAAGTCAAACCCAAAGCTCATACAAGGGAGGAAATTATGAGGATAAGAGCAGAAATTAATGCAGTTGAGACTAAGAAAACAATACAAAGAATCAATGAATCAAAAAGTTTGTTTTTGGAAAGAATAAATAAAATTGATAAATCATTAGCCAACTTTATGAAAAAGAGGAAATACAAATTCAAGCAATCAGGAATGAAAAGGGGGAAATCACAACAGATCTTACAGAAATCCAGAAGATCATTAATACCTCCTTTGAGAAACCATGCCCCAATAAGATGGAAAACACAGAAGAAATGGACAGATTCCTAGATACAGCCAAATTCCCAGAACTAAATCAAGAAGATATAAAAGCCTGAAATCAGCCAATGAAATTGAAAATATAAACTTACCAGAAAAGAAAAACCCAGGTCCTGATGGATTCACTGTTGAATTCTACAACAAATTTAGAGAAGAACTAATGACACTAAGGTTAAAACTCTTCCAAAATGATTCTTGGAAACAAATGTTACCCTGATTTCAAAACCCAAGAAGAATTCAATCAAAATACAAAACCACAGGTCAGTCTCCCTAATGAACATAGATGCAAAAATCCTCAATGAGATAATGGCAAAAAAGGTGCAACAAGTCATCAAGAAGATTAAACACCATGACTAAGTAGCATTCATGCCTGGTATTGAGCAATAGTTAAACATATGCAAATTAATAAATTAATATACCATATTAATGAAACTGAAGACAAAAAACAAGATAATCTCAACAGATACAAAAAATGTATTTGACAAAGTCCAACACCCACTCATTATATAAACCCTACAGAAAATTGGAATAGTCTTTACCTCAATCTGATAAAATGCATCTATGACAAATCAACAGCTTGCATCATACTAAACAGTCAAAAATTGAAAGCTTTCACTGTAAAATCAGAAATAAGACAAGGATGTCCACTGTCACCACTCCTATTCAATATATTTCTGGAAATATTAGCCAGACCAATTAGATAAGAGAACAAAATAAAAGGAATGAGGATATGAAAGGAAAAAGTTAAATTATCATTAGTTGCAGATGATATGATACTCAACATTGAAGACCCCAAAATCTCCACTAAAAACCTTCCCAATTTAATAACCAAATTCAGCAGTGTAGCAGGGCTAGATACAAAGTAAACACTCAAAAATCAATAGTATTCCCGTACACAAGCAATAAATTCACAGAGAGAAATTAGGGAACCCATATCCCTCACAATAACATCCAAATAAATAAAATACTTAGGAATCACACTAATGAAATATTGATACATTGAAAATTATAGTACTCTGAAAAAGGAGATCAAAGAGGATATCAGAAAGTGGAAAGATATCCTTTGCTCACAGATAGAAAGAACCAACATAGTAAAAATGGCCATACTCCCAAAATTATACAAACTTAATACAATCCCAATCAAAATATCATTAGCATACCTCACAAAACTACAGAAAACACTCCTTTAATTTATTTGGAGCCAGAAGAGACCTAGAATAGCAAAAGCAATTCTAAGTAACAGAGGCAAGTCAGTGGGCATCACAATTCTTGACTTGAAATTATACTACAAAGCTATTGTGATAAAATCACAATAAAAGTTGTATTGGCAACAAAACAGACCTAAGGGTCAGTGGAATGGAATAGAAGATGCAGATAAAACTTCAAACACACTCAGTCACCCCGTCTTTGACAAAGGGATCAAACATGTTCACTGGAAGAAAGACAGCCTCTTTAATAAATAGTGCTGGGAAAAACTGGCTTTCTACATGCCAAAGACTAAAACTAGACCCATGCCTATCACCACTAAACTAAAATCAAAATGGCTCAAGGATCTAAATACTAAAACAGAAACACTAAATCTACTGGAAGAGAAAATAGGTAGAATTTTTGAAGACATAGCTGTAGGCAGAGACTTCATGAATAAAACCCAGACTGCATGGCAAATACTACAAAGAATCAACAAACGAGATCTCACCTTACTAAAAATCTATTGAACAACAAAAGAAATCACCAACAGAGTGAAAAGAAAAGTAACAAAATGGGAAAAACTATAGCCAGTTGTCCCTCAGACAAAGGACTTATATCTAGAACCTGTAAAGAAGTGAAAAAAAATCAGGTCTCCCAAGTTCAAAGATTCAGTCCAAAAATGGGCATCTGAGATGAATATACACTTTTCAGATGAAGAAATATGAATGGCAAATAAATACCTGAAAAAATGTTCAACATCATCGGTTATCAGAGAGATGCAAATGAAAACAACTGAGATTCTACCTCACTCCAGAAAGAATGGCTGTCATCAAGAGATCAACCATTAACAAATACTGGAGGGGCTGTGGGGAAAAAGGAACCCTTCTCCACTGTTGGTGGGAGTATAGACTGGAGCAACCATTGTGGAAATCTATGTGGAGATTCCTCAAAAAACTAGGATTAGAGGTCTCATTCAACCCAGCTATTCCCCTTCTGGGTATCTTCCTAGATGAATTCAAAACATCATACCACACCTATATATGTGCACCCATGTTTATAGCAGCACAATCTGTAATAGCTAAATTTTGGAAACAATCCAAATGCCCATCAATGGAGGAATGGATAAAATAAATTTTTTTAATATAATGGCATACTACTCAGCCATAAGGAAGGATAAACTTGAGACTTTCATAGGTAAATGGATGCAAACCGAGACCATACTCTTAAGTGACATAAATCAGACCCTTATGTCTAAATATTGTATAGTCTCACTAGTGTGAGAAGCTGAACACATAAATAGGACCTAAAATGCACAATAGATATTTTGAATTGGGAAGAAACTGTTCAAAAGAAAAGATGAAGTGTGATGGGGGAAAGGGAGAAAGGAAGGAAAAGAAAAGGAAGAAAAAAGGGAAAGGAAAAGGAAAATAATATACAAACAATATAGCTAAGATAGACATACTGCTAGTTTTTCTTAGTTCATTGAAAAGAAAGGTTTGTGTTAATATTGTTTGGACAATATCTCATGATTGTATCTTGTAGCCTGAGTAACTGCTCTGAAGATAACAATATGCAATGCATTAATTATTGTTACTCTCTTACTACCTTGTCTTGAAATTCTGTTGTTTTTCTTCTTTTTGTAATAAAAAAATTAAATAAAACTTGTTAATATAATGGTGTTGCTTCAGTTTACTAGAAATGTGATAGTTTTTCTTTGCCTTATCAGTTTCTGGTGGAGTTATGTTATTGGTATTGTGTATTTGTCCATTGAACCTTACTGTGATGAAGTTGTATTTAAAACTAATTTGTTAGTTACACACACATTCAGGACAGTTGTGCCATTTTGGGTAGATCATTCTTTTTTTTCTTAGTCATCATAACTCCTTATCCTTATTGCATTTTTCTTAAATTCTGTTTTGTCTAAACTCTTATTGTCCTCTGTTAGTTGACATTTTATTTTTCAACTTATTCTGTTCCTTTTTTGACACCCATTATTGTTTGCTTTATTTTAGTCTTATAAAAAACTTTTAAAAGTATTAAGAAAAATGAGTGTTAAAATCTTTATATTTTTTAATTGGTCAGTTTCTCCCTTTTAAGTATGCCAAGATTTCTGGTTCACATTTGAAATTATTTTTTCTATTCAATAACAATATTCTTCCATTTCTTCATAGTTAAGTTGGATTAATGGATTTTTTCATTGTTTTTCTACTTTGAAATCTGTATTATTTTATTCATGTTTTTATTTTTTAAATTTTCCATACAGAATCAGCTATAAAGGTTTTCTAATAAGATCATTATTTTCATGTTTCCTTAAGAATAATGTAAAAATGTATCATATTTTAATTACCCACTCAACAACATACCGCTGACTTTTTAGACTATTTTCTTTATCTTTTATATGAACAAAATTTTGACTTATAATTACACTTGTTCCTTATAGTGGATACTTGATTGAATCTATCAGTACATTTTTATCAGCTTCTGGGATCACGCTATGCTCTGTCATTTAATTTCTTAGTGCTCACTGTAGATCCTGCTAATGAACATTGTTCATAGTATCTTTATGAAAGAGTCTATGGGTGATACATCTGCACATCTGTAAATATGTATGTGCATTTTAATTTGTTCACATGAAGTCCAAATTCATGTCAATTTAATCTATTATCATTGTTTTGTTTTGTGTAGCTACAAAACAGAACACCCAACACAGGATAATATATAAAGCAGAGATTTATTTGACTCATGATTCTGGTGACTGGAAAGTCCACACAGCATTGTGCTAATTTTGGCAAGGGCTCCACAGTGAAAAGAGAGAGAGAGAGTGGAGAACAGAGAAAGAAGAGGAAAGGGAATCAGAACAAAGAGCACATGGCCACAAACAAAGCAGGAGACTGGGGATATTATGGTTTATATTTAGATGTCCCCCTAAAGCCTCATGCACTCATAGGTGGGACTTCTGGGAGGTGATTGGATCAGGAAGGCATGACACTCGCTGACTAGTTTAAAACAAAATATGAGTTGGAAGGTGAAGCCTGGTTAGATGGGTCACTGAGGTGGGGCCTGGAAAGGTGTGGAGCATTGTATCTTAGTGACAAAAACATCCTGAAAAAGTAGGTTGTCATAAGACAGTGGCCTGGCCTTGCTTTTTATAATAACCTATTCTTTTGGGAATTAACACATTAATACAGTACTTCAATAAGTACATGAAGCTCTTCCAAGGGTAATGCCCAATGGTCTAATAACATCTTAAAGACCCTACTACATCAATACTACTAAATTGGGTATGAAGTTTTCAATATATGAACCTTTGGACAAACCACAAACTATAGCAAGCATCAGATGCCTCAGGGAGGAATTAACCTGTAAGTTTGACAACATTCATGAGGCTTCCAGGTCATGACATGCTTAGAAAACAAAATTGAAATGAGTGAGTTACACTTCATACTATTTTTCTATTTTTTTTTAAAGATAGTAAAACCCAACAAAACAAAACAGAATAAATTAAATCAAAGCACAGCAGTGAAATTGGTACAGAATACCAAAGCAGGGTAATGGGAAAACAACAATGGCTACTATAGTATATCTTGTTATCTTCACAGTAGTTTTCCATTCCATCAGTTAGAGCAAAATCAGACCAAAACAAAACAGAATAAAACTAATCAAAACAGAATATTGAGTAAAGCCAAAAAAAATTAATAAGAATAAAACAAAACAGTGAGAACATTATTAGACTTTAAAAACAAGACAGAAAAATCCCCCATATTTGCCATGTTGCATACTGTTATCCTTCCTATACATGCTCAGACTGTCAACCCCATGCCTGTAAATTCAACCTAGCAATAAAGTCCTTCAGGTGTTTTTTGTACCTCAATTGCTATCAGCTCAGGCTGACCTCAAAACTAGCTGGTGGCTTATGGGGTGAGAGGGTTTGGTGATTTACAGCCTGCATGCTGGTAAGCTTACAGGAGGCACTGACTTTTTCTCTTCCTGGGTCCCACATGGTCTGCGCAGCTTAGAGAAAGGCTGGCTAGTTGGATCCTTGATCGGCTCCTCCCAGTCCCAGCATGGCTCTATTTTTCTATTTTTAAATGTAAGAAAATAGAGATTGTATTGCAAAGGTAAAATTTTTAAAAATGGAAGTTAAATATATTAATACATTTTGTTTTATTACATTTGGTTCTACTTATGATTAACTTCTGAAAATGATCACATTTTCTTCTTTGAAGTTCTTTATTAATAATCTGTAAAACATTTCCATAAAGATGATAAAAAAGAAGTGAAATTCAGTGGAAAATAGAAATATATATATATATATATATATATATATATATATACAGTTTGATTAACTAGAGGCATGAATGGCTCTTGAACAATCTTGTTCTTACTCTTTTACAAATCAAAGCCCTTTGAACACGCAATTTTGCAAAGCTTGCTTTCAGCCCTAGATTTTTCTTTTTGTATTGGGGAATTTTTAGAAAATAGAATATTATTTCCTCTTGGAAAAGTACATCAGTACTCAGTGGTATATTATTTAAATGCCCAAAAATTGTTGTTAGAAGGTATCATTTTGTTGGATTGATATGTTTGGGCTTTTTGAAGAAAAAAGAAATTAAAAAGCATGTCAAGATCAATTGCACTAAGCAACACCTACTGACAACTTAAAAAATATATCTATATATATTGGACCTTGTCAACATGCATTATTATTTGCAAGGTTTTCTTAAATTATATAAAGGGGGAGCTGGATTTCTCCCTTATGTGATGCTAGTTCACTATACACACAGAAAATGCCTACATGATAAAAATCTTAGTGTAACAAAAGATTGCTCTTTGTAAATTCCTTTGAAAGAGTTTTGCTTAAAATATCTTTTATAAAGATGATGAGATTTTATGAAAAATTTCATGAGCTTTCCACTTTTACGTTGTATTAAACATCCCATCATGTTTTGTGAAATACATCATCAACACTCTGTCTTGAGTCCTTGTTGTCATAGCAATTGATTTTCTTTTTGGGAGTGCATTGATTCTGAAATACGTAATGTCAACACAAAAGTATAGGAGAAACCCAAACTGATATGCTATTCCCTGTACTGTACATAATGTCCTCAAGACATTTGGTCAGGTCTCAGAGAAAAAAAACAAATGATGCACCAGAAATGTCTTGGTGCATATGTGTGCTCTATGTATACAGCCTATTCTCAGAGGTGTGAAAGAATGTAGTGACTGTGATTTACTACTTTAGAACATTTTTATAATGAAGACATTCCATTAAATGCTCTGGGATTAATTACTTTAAAAAGATATTTAGATCTTAGTAAAGTTAAAAAGTGGAGTTGGAATCTAAATTTTGTTTGTTCAATCTAAAACACAAAGATTAATCACTATGTACTGTAAACATGCATTAATAAAAATTAAAACGATATAAAAATATTTTAAGGCATATGCTGCACTACACTGGGCGATCAGTTGGGACTGGTGAACTCTTGGCTTGGACCTGTTTATGTTGGCAGTGCCAGGCATATTCATTAAACAGACTGGAAACTAGTTAAAAAGGTAATGCTCCTTTTTCCCTTTACAATCATTTCAGTCTAACATTCTTGAGAAAAGCTGTTGATCCCACAACTCTCCAATTGCACCTGTTAAGTTCCTCTAAAATTTATGATACCCTATGCATTGTGTGGAGTGGAGTGGGGAGAATGTAAAGATGATATACTGGAGAACAGAGAGCTCTTCCTTTTATTGTACACTGCTCTATCCTTAGATCCTTAATGCTTAACATAGTGTTTGGAATGCATTACGTCGGGTGTGGGGGGTTCAATATGCATGTGTTGAATAAACGAAGGAAGTTTCTTCTATTAGAATCAAATGTCCATAAATTCTCTTCCCTGTCAGGACTGGGGTCATACTTCTTCCCCTTGAATCTTGGCTGACCTGAGTGACTTGCTCAAAGGATACAACACGACCAAACTGGTGTTCTGGGATGTCTGAAGCTGCGTCCCAAGAAGCCATGCAATTTTTGTGTCTGAGCAATCACTCTGGGAGCCCTGAGATACTGTTGAAGAAATTCTGCTACCACAAGACTGAGATCATTATGAAGAGAGGCCTTCTTCAGGTGCTCTAAAGCATGGTATTGCTGAGCTGGATCTTCCAGTGACCCCCTCAAGACACCAAATTAATAAAAGAGGTCAGCTTGATTCTCCAGCTCAACCCAGTCACTAGCTGATATCTGTAAGATCTCAATTGATGGTAGATAGTGCAAGAACATTGCCTAGATGAGCTCTGTCCAAATACCCAACACATGAAATTATAAGACAAAAAATGGTTGCTATTATGAGTTGCTGAAGTTTGGAGTGATTTATTATACACCCACAGATAATCAGGACAGCCCCCAAAGGATTACAACTTACGGTCAGTGTGAAGAATGTTGAAAAAAAAACCCTTAAATAGCCTGTTCATTAAACTGATATTTACCATTTAAAGATCATTCCCTAAATCAGAGATTTGCATAAAGGGCTATACCAACACCTGGGGGAGACAAAGAACCTAATTTAGCACTCACTCAGACCACTTGTTGCTTGAAAGAATGAGAAATGAATCTAAGCTAATATGTTTCTTTGGGGGAAGAAATGGATTAACACCTGATATGTCACATGACAAATTCTGTCTTCTGATTTATAGTGTCTGTCAAGGAATATAGCAAGTGGCAGGCATGATGGTGCACACTTATAATCCCAGCACTCTGAGGCTGAGACAGGAGAATTGCTCTGAGTTCAAGGCCATCCTGGACTACATAGAGACCCTATCCCAAAAAAACAAGAACAAAAACAAAACAAAACAGACCTTAAAAAAATGAAATGTAATAAGTGATAGTCATTGTTTTTCATTAAAATAATAATAATAATAGGAACTTCAGAGTTTTTCTAGTGTATGTTGGAAACTAGTATATAGCTTAAGGAGACAAGACCAGAACACAGTAGTTAACTATCTAGAATTGGCCCAGCTGCTGAGAATGAAGTGATAATTTATCCTTAGTGTTTGGCATCACGGAATCTCTATGGAGAGAAATGGTATTTTTAAAGAAATTCTTTTGTTGGTTTATTTTTGTGATACACTGTGATTGAATTCATTTTGAGCTATTGATATATGCACATACCCCATCTTGATCATTTTTACTCTTTCTGCCCTCCTGCTTTCCCTTCTCCTTCCATCCCCAGATCTCTTGCCATCTCTACAGTGCCTACCTCCTTATTCTTTAACATGTCTCTTTTTGCTCTTTAGATTATTTATATTTTGGGTCTCTCATATTAGAAAAACCACGTAATATATAATCTTTGGTGGCTGACTTATTTCACTTAGTATTAGAGTCTCAAGTTCCATCCATTTTCCTATGAAGACTCCTATTTATCTTTTTTATGGCATATATATATATATATATATATATATATATATATATATTTAACTGATTCATCTATTGATGAGCATGTAGACCACTTTCATGATTTAACTGTTGTGAGCTGTGCTGCTACAAACATGGTTATATGTGTTTCACTGTTGTATAATGCCATTAACTCTTTCAGGAAGATATAAAGATGAGGTATAGCTAGGTCAAATGGAATTTCTACTTTAATTACATGCTCAAGAATGAATCTTGACCCATATCTCTCATCCCATACTAAAATCAAATCAAAAGGGATCAAAGACATATATATAAAAGCAGTAGCTGAATTTACTGGAAAAAAACTGGTAAAACTTTGAAAACATAGGAATGATATTTTTTACAGTAGTTGAGGAACAATGTTCCTGGGTAATATCTGGAAGACTGCTCAGTCTTTCACAATCTTACTTTCCATTATTCTTTTATGCAAAAAGCTCATGGGTCACCTTCAGACAAGATATTCAGAGTTTTGAATGTGCAGTTACCCTTTGTGTTTGAGTAAGAATGGGAGATTGTTGAACCAGTGTTGTCCGATGATGCCAGACACACTGTAAATTAAATTTGGAAGAGGTAGACATATGTATCTCTATTATAAACAGAATAAGCTGGAACCTAAAACCACCAAAGATGAAATATCTCCCACTTCTAAGTTGATGATTGTCTTTGTATATCAAAGTTTTTACCTAGACCACTGTGAGTACTGGGGGTTGTCTGGATACATTTTATACCATTTAACACTCCTGAAGATCTTCACATTGAACTTCTAACAAAGAATTACAGCTGCTGCCTTTGGGAAACAGTGGGCTCCTTTGTACTAGAAGTTTCTGGTGGCTTTGGTTAGTCTTTATTGTGGATTTTCACTCTTGGAAGCAGAAAAATTCTATTTCTAATGACACAGCATGGAGTACATCTGACGTGTCTTCCTAGAGCTGTAGTGGACATACCAGTGCTCTCAGATACTGAGCAGTCACTGGGAGTTGGCCACTGTGTCCTCAGAATTTAGACAAAGTGACAGGGCTTCCCACTCCTGTTATTTAATATTAAGTTTTATTTCTTAGCCCATCTTGAACCAGAGGCAGGTGGGAGAATTTTTCAGACAGATAAGCAAAGTAAATATGATTATGATGCTGGACTGGAAATTACCAAAGAAAGAATATTCTTGAGTCTAAAGTGACTAGAGAATTTTCTGGTCTAGAAATAGCTGTAAAATGCACCTGAAATGAGCACTAAGAGAAAAAATAAAATTGTTTACTTCTGAGGATTTGACAAAAATTGGCCTTACACAAACTGAGACTGCTGAACACAGGAGATGACAAAAATGTACCCAGCCATAGAAGACTGGTGCTAAAGAACAGAGAGGGCTTCCCTTACCTGGCTCAGAAGAGGGAGAATCATTGCACAGGACCTGAGACACCAGTGCCAAAGAGTCTGGCTTCCATTTCAGAGCACATGTGAACAATGAAATATACCTAAGTAAGAAAATCATAGAAGTTAATGCAATATTTTTAGATTGACTTGAGAATATATTTAACCCATAGTGAATACTGACTAAAAATGCCCAATTTTTTCCTTTTTTTATGGTAGTGGAAACTGAACCCTGGGCTTTGTGCATGCTAAGCTAGCACTCTACCACTGAGTTACATTTCTGGTCTTGCAAATATTTTTTGTTTTTTAAATTTAAGAACGCTACAAGGACATACTCTTCTTATTTCATAGGTAATGAAATGTAACTTTGCATCACTGAACAAATTTGGTCATATCACTCATTAGGCAGGTGAAATAGGTTTTGACTTTGATTTACCTAATTCTAAAGATTGTGATCTTCCGTAAGGTTAGGCATGTATTCAGGAGTAAGTTAGTTCACCAGTTCTAAGTAGATCAGTCAGACTGGTAAACCGCTGACAGAAAAAAAGTCTTGGGAAATCAGATGCATACATGCATGAGATTTGGCAACTGATGTGGAGTGAGAAGAAGAAAAACTATGAAGTTATTTTGGTAGGTGATAGAAAGAACATTCTTACTAGGAGAGTTTTTGAGTGTTGTGGAGGACCACTTGCACGATGCTCCTTGAAAGAAGAACAATTATCTCCATCTTGGCTAGACCTGGCCCTATCTCCATGTATTGATATGTACAAAGCTGGCTAGGACTTCTTATCCCTTCGATTGGCTTTAAGCAATGCAAATTGGTGTGGCTGAGGTGCTGATGTGTAGTCTTTGAAGCAAAGTGACAGGGCAATGTTACCACACCCTGTAGCTCCCCCAAAACATGTGTGAGCTGGGCAGGAGGGAGAGCCACATTGTCAGCTGGGGTCAGCCTTGAGATAAGAGGCTTTGACTTCCCAGGGCATAAAAAATTACACATCAGAGCTAAAGCACAGACCCCAAAACATTAAATACTACCTCAAACTGTGTTATGTAGATTACTCCTTATGCATGTCCTTCTCTCTGCATATTGCAGAGGTGATCTCAAGCTACCTACCTAGCCCAGCTCACAGCACTCACTTCCCACCACTCTCACAGTCACTCATCCCTGAGCCACTCCCCTAGTCAAGAATTAATACAACCTGGGTTCAGCACTGGGTTGAGATCTTTGTTCTGGTTAGCCATCACTTTAGCTGGACTTAGGAACCCTTGGCTCCCCACAACTATAAATATGCCTTAGTGTCTTTATTCTCACCAGGGATTACACTGGAAGTGGTAAATTGGAATTTAACTTGCTAGAATTCCAGTAACTTTTCCATGGGATTACAAATATAAACTTCCTGGACAGTGACAAGGCCCAGGAAGGGCTCTCTATAGAATGTCAGTTGGATTGTAGGAAAATATACTTATGCTGAAACTGTTTTCCAGTGTTCGTATCTTCCCTGGCTTACTGGACTTAGTCTACCTTTACTGTGGTAGTATGCTCAGCTTGAAGTGGAAAGTAACTAACTGTTTTACATTGGGAAGAAAACAGAAATAAATCGATTCACTGCCTTAGCATGGCAAGTTGGTGGGCTGGAGGAGATAGACCTCACTTGGGGTCCAAGGTCAGCATATGGGGGAAGTTGCAGTGAGGATTACCAATGGTAGGCATGTTCAGAAGGGACAAGTGATCCAATGAGGAGAGCTTTCATCTTGGAATAACACAGGCCATTCAGTCAAGTTCATCCATCAGCAGGAACTCTGCCTCTTCTTCACTGACCTTGGTAACCTGTGGGCTAGTATTCACACAGTGCTGCATTCCAGCTTTACATCTGGACAAACCTATCCTCGCAGAGTGTGTGTGGGAGTCCTCTTTTCATAAAGCTTTCATTTTAAAAATAAAATTTTCTAATCTTTGTTATGGACTTGCATTCCTGGGATATCTGAAATTTTTTTTAAAGAGAATAGAACAAAACAAAGCAAAACAAAACAGAATAGAGTCAAACATAACATAGCATTTCAGAACAGAACACTGCAAGCTATACAGGTTTTCAAAACATAACAACAGGAGATTAACAATGGCTACCCTAGTGTCTCTTGCTTTCTTCAAAATGGTTGTTTATACATTTACAGACTATAAACTCAAACAAAACAAAGTAATATAAAACCAGATAAAACAAAAGAGCTTTACAGGCCTTCCAGTCGGACAACAAGAAACCAGCAATGGCTACTGTAATGACCCATTTCTCAAAAGAGCTGTTCCTATGATATCTGAAATTTAATTGACCCATGAGGTAGTGGTCTTTAAAAGTATAGTCCTAATTCTAGGAGGTAAGAACTCCCTCGTGTATTAGGAATCCTGTGATGTATGGAATTCCCTGAAGAGTCTGAAGCTGGTTTTCAACTTACCTCTCCCTCAATAGGGGGATGCTGATCCCTGTTCCATAGAATTAACTCAGCTAAGGTCTATCCTTGCCCGGTACTGTAATAGAACCCAAATTACAAAACAGCTAGGTTCAAAGTTATCTTGTAATGTAGCTTTATAGTCTTAGACAGTTTTCATCCATTTTTCCCTCAATTCAAAAAAAAATGTAGAGAAATTTGAGATAAGATCCAAGTGGGAGTTTCTAAAAGGGAATATAAAAAATAATTATTGATTTTATAGCCCACAGGCAAGTAGCTTAGAAGGTTTAAAGAATCTTTGGGCTGCAATAACAACAAAAAGTACTTAAAGCACTGCAATGAAACTGGCTCCCCTGCTACTAACTCTCAGGCTGCCCAC
>RJWT010024467.1:0-16472 GCA_004365215.1 Cuniculus paca | reverse complement strand
GTTCACAGGACTCAGGGAAACACTTATGTTTACTGGTTTAAATTGAATTTTACATGTATTTACTTGTGGGTTTCCCTTTGTAGTTCAGGCTGGCCTTGGACTTACTGTGTTGCCCAGGTTATGGCCTTGAACTCAATGCAATCCTCCTGCCTTAACCTTCTGAGTGCTGGGATTACAGGTATGCGCCACCACGCCCAGCTCTTCTAAATTTTTCTGTTTAATTTTTTGTTATTGACTTATTGTAAAGGATATTATAAAGGCTATAGATAAAAAGGTACGTACAAGGAGGTATGAGGGAAAGATACAGAACTTTTCATGTCCTCTCTGGGGATACCCTCCAGTTATACTAACCTCTGTGGACCCTGTCCTTTTGAGTTTTTATGGAAACTTCATTCTGTAGTCTTGGTGGTTTAATCGTTGGCCATTGGTGATCAATTTAACCTTTAGCCCTTCTCCCTTTTGGGGTGGTTGGGGATGAGACTGAAAGTACCAACCTTCTACATCTGTCTTGCTTTTTTCTAGTAACATTCCCCACCTTGAAGCTACCTAGTGACTGCTAGCCAGCAGTTGACTCATATGCAAAAAAAAGACACTTCATTCTAAAGATTCCAAGGATTTTAAGAGTTATACATGCCAGCAAATGGGAGGAATACCGATTGTGTACTTAACAGTATGACAGCAGTAAATGTGAGGTTCGTATTGATACTTCTTATTCCTTGACCTTTCCTTCAGTGAAAGGGGTGAAGTAGGACAGTAAGTTGGCCAACTTGATTTTAGCCGAAGGACCATTTTGCAAAAGTGTTAGTCTAGTCCTCAGACAGATGTTCTGTGTTTATATCTGGATTGTGACAAGAAAAGATGGTGTCTTGGTTACTTTTCTCTCCTTACTGGGACAAAACACCTGACACCCAAAGTGAAGCAAGGAAAGGTTTATTTAGCTTACAGTTTCAGGAGATTTCAGTCCATAATCAGCTGGCTCCAAGGCAGGGTGGCATGTTGCTGGGGCAGCACTTCAAGGCAGCAGCCAGAGCAAAAGAGGGCAAAACCGCAAACCTCTTCTCTAACCTCAAGATTGTACACGGGCCACCCCCCCATACACACCTTCAGAGTGGGTGTAGCACTCACAAAATGTCCTTGCCCTCTTTTGCACAGGATGAGGCTATTTACAAAGTAAGAACCCTGGCTCCCTGCTGAGTGTCTCAGTTAAACTTTAAACTTCTCAAGTTGACACAGTGTATCCACCATAACAGATGGTAGGCCATCCTTGTAAGAGCACTCTTCCAAATATTAGTCTGTTCTTCAGCTTCACTGGTCCAGTTTCCAAATCTGTAAAGGGGAGCCCTTGTGATGACCCCGGGCCTCCTTTGTGCCTCGTCCATGCAGGCTCAGTGATGATCACAGAATGTTGGAGCAGGGAGGAACCTGAGACCGGAGCAGAAAGCTCTGTCCAACAGAACTCGCGGTGCACATGGAAGTGGTCTGTGTCTGCTTCAGCCGTGTAATCAATTGTCCTAGGAGCCTTGGAGATACGGCCGGTGTGGCTGAAAAGCTGAATTTTTCCGTTATATTTAATTTTAGTTAAGTTAAATTTAGAAGGTCACATGTGGCCAGTGGCTATCGTATTAGCACAATGCTAGTTCAGATGAAGAAAGTTAAGTGGCACACTCCAGGTCACTGTGGTAGCACAGCAGCCAAAACTAAAAGGAAGACCAGCAGATTTTTCAAAAGCCTGTTTACCCTGTGACCAGTTCACTGAATCACCAATTCATGTTTCTTTTTAAATATTTAATTTTAGTTGAAAAGTTTCAATTCTTAAAAAGAGCTTTTAGTTTGTTCCTGTTCCATTTTCCTGCAGCTGCTGCTGCTCCCTCTAAAACTGAGGGAAATAAGAATATGTCCTTGTGTGGGGTGGGTTTCCCATTTCTATAAAAAATACTTGGTATAATCAACTTATAAAGAGAAAAGGTTTGGGCTTACGGTTTCAGTCCCATAATTGGTTGGTCCTTTGTTACTATAGTACATTGTGATCGTGACCAGAGTGCGTGGTGGAGCAGATCCACCCAACTCATAGCCAGGAAGTGAAGGAAAGAAGGGGGGTGGGGTGGGATCCTACCATCTCCTTGAGGACACACTCCCAGTGACCTGCATCGCTCCAGCAAGGCTCCACTAGTGCAAGCTGGGACCACACCCCTAACACATGGGCCTCCAGGAAACACTTAAGATCCAAATCATAGCAATTCATAAGAATCATTTAGGTTCCAGAATTTCTGGAATAGACTCTTTTTTTCTTCACTATGGGGAATTAAACCCAGAGCCTTCACACTGATCTACATCCTTGGCCCTTTTTATTTTTATTTATTTATTTTTTTGTGACAGGTCTCACTTAAGTTCCCAGTCTGAGCTTGATCTCAGCCTGTCTCAGCCTCCCAGAGTATGGGGATTACAAGTATGTGCCACCATTCTCTCAGCTAAGAATAGACTCTTCTTAAAGATACATTCATTTACAGTAGAGTGGGGAAGGCTGTATATGTGTACATCCTGGCTCCGTGGCAGGGTGGCCTTGAGAAAGTTTCTTAACCTCCGTGTGACTAGATGTCCTCGCATATAAAATGAAAATACTGATAGTATGTAGACCATAAAGTGGTCGTCTTCAGAAAATGAGAATAATCACAGGCACAAAGAGAGTGCCACTTGCATATGGAGGCAGAAATTGGAGTTAGCTACAAGTCAAGGACCAGAAGCCATCTAGAAGCTAACAGGTGGCCTGCAAAGTTTCCCTGAAGTCCTCTGAGGGAAGGAGCATAGCCCATCTGAAGCCTCCAGAGCTATGAGAGCATTCCAACCACTTTGTGGTCAGATGCTACAGCACCCTGAGAAATTACTGTTGTGCTCGCTGAGACTTCTTGACCAAAGTAATAATTCTGCTCTGCTGCTCAGCAGCTGTAGCATTACAGTTACGACATAGTTGTAAAGTCACTACGGAAATGCAAGAGAAGTCACCACTACGTCTCAGGCATTTATTCTAATCACTGGGCTGAGTACTTTGCAAATAATCCTTACACTCTGTCTAGGTTACTTTTCTCTCGTTGCTGAGACAAAATACCCAACTCCCAAAATGAAGGAAGGAAAAGTTTATTTAGTTCACAGTTTATGGAGGTTTCAGTCCGTAATCAGCTGGCTCCAAGGAAGGTTGGCACAGCACGGGGGCAACACTTTAAGGCTCAGAAGACAGCAAAAGCAAAAAGGAGGGGAGAGGTAGCCTCCTCTTCTTTATATTGTAAGCAGTCTACCAGTCTACCAGTCCACCAGGGTGTGCAAAGCAATCACAAAATCTTTGTGCCTTCCCTCCCTCTTGTACAGGCTCAGGATGTTTACAAAGTGAGGACCCTGTGCCCTTGCTGAGTCCCTTAGTTAAACTTCTGAACTTTTCAAGTTGACACAGTGTATCAACCATGACACACTCCATTGAATAGATATGAAAGCTGGTGATTTCAGTATTTAAGTAACTCGTTCAAGGTCACTGTCTTGAGTCTTTTCTGTTGCTGTAACAGAATACCAGACAGAAGGTGACTTAGAATAAAGGTTGATTTGGGCTTATGCTTTAGGAGGCTGGGAGTCCAAAACTATGATGCCAGTATCTGCTTGATTTCTCGTGAGGGCAAATGAGACAAAATATGAAGAGCAGCCTTGTTTTGTAGCAACCTGGTAGCTAATCCAGTCCTGTGAGAACTACATTATTCCCCCTGAAGACCTAATCACTTCTTGAAAGCCTCCACCTCCCAACACCACCACAGTGACAGCCAGATGTCCACTTGAGTTTCAGAGGGGAAGTCATATTCCTACTACAGCAATCTCATCTGGTAAGTGACAGTGCTGAATTCATGTCCCACAGGAGCCTCTATAGTATATTTCCTCAGAGAGGGAAGTACTCTAGCAGTAAAAGACCTTCCTGCGTATGAGCCAAGAGCTATGTTCTTGACGTACACCATTTCATCAGACCCTCAGCAGCGCTCAGTGGTACTGTTAATTCTCGTTTCCCCTGAGGAAACTTGAGTCTTGGGAAGATTAAGTAGCATGTCCAAGGTTCTGCAGCTGCCAGCCAAAATATGAGGCTCTGGGTCTCCAACGTGCATGCTCTATGATCTGAGTTTCAGTACGCCACCTTGCAGTGCCCTGTAACTGGACACTCTAACTCTCTGGTGCCAGCTTTCTGAGTTGCAGGCATAGGTCATGGGGAGGACAGAACTGGCCTCTGGGGATGTGGCCTGCCAGTTTAACCAGCAAGCTGCCTGTCCAGAGCCTTGTTCCCAGCCACATCTGTCAGACTTAGCATAAACCCCATGACTGTATTGTCACTGGAATGACTATGGTGCACAGTCTGTGTGTGTGTGTGTGTGTGTATTGAACTCAAGGCCTTTGCACTGAGCTACATCCCCAGCTCTTTTTAAAAATTTTATCTTGAATTAGGGTCTCACTGAGTTGCCCAGGCTGAACTCAAACCTGCAATCTTTCTGTGCGAGCCTCCCAGTGTGCCTCCCTGCCCAGCTGCAGTGTACATTCTTGGGTATTTGCTGCCTGTCCTGGCGAGAGCCCTTCAGGCAAGGACTTTAGGGTCAAGATATGACAGCACATTCTCCCAGGGATTCCAGACTACCTTGCTACCCTTAGAATTACATGGCATTGCCCTCCTCCCCTGCTTTCTCTGTCTCCCAGCTTCTCCCTCAACCCCAAACTGGTTCTGGAAAGGTTTATTAAAATGTATTGTGAGATCACATCTTTTTTTGTGATAAATTGTATTAGTTAATTTTTTGTCACTGTGACCAAATTACTAACATCCACCACTTAAGGGAGAAAGGATTATCTTGACTCAGGATTTCAGTCCATGGCTGGCTGGCCCCAAGGCAGAAATAGCATGGCAGAAGGCCTGGCAGAGGAGAGTGGTTTGCCTCATGGTGGCCAAGAAGCAGAGCAAGCAGGGAAGAGCCAGAGAAAGAAGGGTACCCTCCCCCGTACCCTCCTCCTCCTCTTTGTTTTCAGCACTAGGGTTGGAACCCAGGAGCACTGTATCACTGAGCTACATCCCCAACTGCGTGTATGTGCGTCTGTGTGTGTCTGTCCATATATTCCATGTAACAGGGTTTTGCTGAGTTGCCCAGTCAGGACTCAAACTTGCAATCTGCCTGCCTCACCCTCACCCAGTGCTGGGATGCCAGGCATGTGTCACCTCATCCAGCTAGGATATATCCTTCAAAGACATGTGCCCGGTGACCTCCTTCCTCCTGCTGGGCTCCAGCTGTTAAGCCCATTTAGCTATGAACCCATTGATGGGTTTGACATGCTTGGTGCCCCCATGATCCTGTTGCTTTCCAAAAACCCCACCTCATGATTACATCTAATCATGACATAAGTCTGACCATAGGAGGAAATGGCCCAATACAAGTTCACTTTTTACATAACATCCTGGTGTCCTTCCTGTTCCAAGGAACTGAGTAGTAGTGTTTTAAAACCTCTCAAATGAATGGTAATTGTAACTGGTGAGGGTTAGGATTGCCAGCAGCCACCTCATGCCTCTGTTGCTTTGGGAACAGAGGAACTGTGGAAAACTCAGAAAGAAGGAACAGCAAGCCAGTTGAACAGAAAACTAAGCAAAAGAAGGGCTGGGGATTTAGCTCAGTGACATAAACACTTGCCTGGCATGCATAAGGTCATGAGTTCAATACCCAGTACCTAAAAAAAAATAAGCAAAAGAAAAACCTCTTTAAGAGTATATGCTCCACCGTGCTTTAATCTTTCAGAGGTTTCAAAGGTGAGCCTTACAATATTAGATATGTAGACTGTAAGTTAAATATGTATATTGTAATCTGCATTTAAGTACATATATTGTAATCTTTAATTAGTATTTAAGGTTTTCAGTCTTAAATGTTGTATGTAAGAGCTGGGTGTGGTGGCTCACTGGGCATGCTGAGACAGGCAGATCGTTGTGAGTTTGAGACCAGCCTGGGCTACAAAGTGAGCTCAAGGCCAGCCTGAATGGCATAGTGAGACCCTGTCTCAAAAAAACAAGAGCTGGGGATTTAGCTCAGAGGCCTAAAGCGCCTGCCTGGCAAGTGTGAGGTTGTGAGTTCAACCCCCAATGCCGCCGAAAAAAAAAATGATGTATGTAAGACTCTCATTTTCTTTGGTAAAATCTCCAGATTTTGCTAATTGCATTAGTCAAGGTTTATTGTTTTCTATGAGATGTTTTAATGACTTTTTATTAGCTTTAAATTTATTCATTTGAAAATCTTTATTGTATTCATAATTCTTTATCAAAATTCCTTTAACGATCAGTCATTTATATGATGTCAAGGATGTGGTTAAAAGATGCTTACATTGGTTTTCCCTGGGACAGTGGCCAAGTGGATATTTTTGTTTGTTTGGTTTGGTGTTTTTGCTATTCAGTACTGGGCATCAAACCCAGTCCCTCCTACAGACTAAGAGAGTGGTCTTCCACTGAGGTACACTCCAAACCTCAGGTCAGTATTTTTGAACCCTCAAAAAATGGTTGCGAAGAACCCAACCCAAGTGCACAGACTCTTCTAGTCAGGCCCATGGTGGATCAAATTTCATGAATATCCATGTTATTATTCTATCAGAATAATAACAATGGATTTATTTATGTACCGTGTGTCAGGCGTTATTCTAAACACACCATATGCAGGGAAGATCGCAGGAAATCTCAGCAACCATTGTAATAAAGCCATGGCTATTTGGACACAGAGGTATCAGGAGGTTGAATAACTTTCCACGGATGCACAGATGTGACAGCTTGCATTCCCACCCAGGTCTTTTGGAAATCAAGCCCTCACTCCTAAAGGACACACCTGTGGTTATCAAAGAGGATCCCTGCTGATTCCTGGGACCTTTCTAGAGGAGCTACCAAATACTTCTTTTCCCAGCACATATCCATCCTTGGGTGTGCTAGGGAAGCACTTTACCGCTGAGCCCCAGCTTCTCCCTGAAATTTAATCAGCAGCACTGCAACAGCAGGTGCATAGGCACATAAAAAGTCAGTTGTCTTGTTTCAAACCAAACAAATAAAAAATTTGCAAGGTTGTAAATCAGTGCAGCCCTTCTCACTCAGTGTCTGTTTCATTTTGGAAGATACTTCTGTCATAAAAGTGTAGTGTTAACATGTCGTGCATGTATTATTTTTAATGACTGCAAGTTTACGTTCTCAGTTATAATTTCTAATTTACTAACTATTGACAAATACAGCTCAGGTAAGCAGGAACTCTGAGAGACCCATAGTAATTTTGAGGTGTGGAGGCGTCCTGAGACCAAACTGCTGTCCCACTGTCCTTTTCCTGGGAGAGTTCATGCTCCCAGCTGAGCTTTCTGGGTTCAGCCTCTAGGGATGCAGTTATTCATCACTGTTTTCTTGTTTGTTCAGTTTCTGCAGGACTTAACTTTCAGTTACTTCTTAGGTACAAAGAGCCATCCCTCTGCCATCTTAAACTTTTAAAAATCTATTTCCTTTGTGCCATTTATAGAGCTTATCTGTTCTTAGCGAATAGGGTCTTTGTTTAAATCAATTTTTGGTGTGTGTGGTGCTGAGGATGGAACCCAGGCCCTTTGCATACCAGGCAAATGCTCTAGCCCTCGACCACATGGGGTCTTTGGTGAACAGGGTTGCCTGTGGCCTTCCCTGTCTTCTTGCCAGCTCCTGTGCCCTGCTCTGGGCTTCAGCATCTGTCTTAGCTTTCTGTTGCTATGATAAAATGCCTGAGATAAACATTGTATAAACAGGAAAGGTTTATCTCGCGTATAGCTCTGTGGCTTCTAAGCCTGTGGGGTGGCAGCCGAACATTGTGGCAGGAGGTGGTGGTGGAGCAGGGCTGCTTACTTCATCAGGCCCAGAAGCAGAGAGAGAGTGTGGGGTTTGGGGACAAAGTTTATCCTTCACGGCCACATCCTGGGGTCATCCTTCCTCTAAGCTGGGCCTTCCCCCCACCTCCTGCTGCCCACTGCTTCCTGCGCCCATAGAGCTATGGACTTGTCAATGGCTGAACCCATTGATGAGGATAGAGCCTTCATGATCCAGTCACCCCCAAACACCCCACTTCTGAAAGCTGCTGGTTTGGGGAGCTTGCGGGTGACATTTCAGATCAAACCATCACTGGCCCCTCGAAAACGTCCCTGGATGGTCAGGCTTGAGCGTAGGGATTGACACAAGGACCCAGGTTTACTTATTAATAATCACAGGGGGCATTCATGAGCCCTTACCGTGTGCCACCACTGTGCTCAGCTTTATACCACCCTCCACTAAGCGCCTCCACATCCTCCGAATATCCCCGTAGGATAGATATTATTGTCCCCATTTTACAGGCAAGAAAACCAAGCCTTCAGGAGGTCAAGGAGCTGCCAAATTTCACATTGCTAACAAGTGGCAGGCATAGCTTTGAATCCCCATAGGCAGTCAGGCTCCTGCATTTAGGTAACCACGAATTCCTGTTACTAAAAGGAATGTTTTATCAGATGTAACATTTCTCTGATGTGCCAAGATCATGCTGACCTCCCTTGACCACTGTTAGCTTCTTTTTGATTTTTCCTTTTTCAGCCTTTGGAGCACATACGTTTGATCTGCAGTTCCCAATATGCAACACAGTTGACAAAGCTCTTAGTGTTTTTAGGTCCTTTAGAAAGAAACCAGAAGCATCAGAGGAGCAACACATCCTTTTACCATGGCCGGCAGTGTCTTTCACAGCAAAGTCGCAGTGGGACAGTTCTGTGGAACTGGTTATTCATGTAGCAGAGTTGAGACCCCGGGCAGAGTTTGAAAAGCAGGAAGCAGGTCCTGCTAGCTGCAACAAGGCAGGGCATTAAACACTCCTGACATGTTCATAACAGCATGGGTAACAGCCGTGGTGTTGGGGTGTCTTCCACAGCTCGGAGAAGAAGTTCTGCTCTGGCACCGGATGGCCTTCGTTTTCTGAGGCTCACGGTGCATCAGGCTCAGATGAAAGTCACGCAGGGATCCTGAGACGTCTGGACACCTCATTAGGGTCTGCTCGCACAGAGGTCGTCTGCAAGCAGGTGGCGTATTTTACTTCAGTTTGTTCTCTTGGGTGACGTACCAAGTGCTGGGGGTGGGGGGTCACCTGTCCTTGGCAAAGCTGCTGTTTTTCCATGAGGTGCGTTGTCCTTGAAGCACGTCGGACTTCTGCTCGTGCCCGTAGTGATCACTCTCTGCTATTATTCTGGGTGCTGCAGATTAAAAGCCGGCTGGGCCACTTTCTGAACTGCCTTTCCCGGCTCTCACCTTCCCCAGAGATAGAACAGAGTAGGGTCTGAAGGAGAGGAAGGGGCTGCCCCTGCACATACTTTCCAGCGGGGACAGGCAGCAGGGAGGCCCTGTGTAGCTGCTTCTCCTGTCATCTTCCCCACTCTGCATCGTGTTGCCCTCAGGCAGGGTGATGCTCAGGTGACAACAGCACCTGGCTTCTGTGAGCCTGGTGGCAAGGAGCAGGTTAAATCCTGAGAGCGATTCCATTTTGATATCTTTGGGTCCTCACATTTTCTGATGCATCGGTTTTGTGAAGCAGCAGAGGCAAGCAGCTGAAGTATCCTAATTTTTCCTTTAGAAAGAATAATGCATGCACAGTCTAAAACATCATTGATTACTTATTTGGGAACTGTGCTATGTATTACTTGCATTGTGCCAACTAATCATTGTAATAGCTCTATTGTGTAAGTGTCGTCCCCACTTTATAGATGAGTAAATCAAGGCTGAAATTTAATGCTTTGTTGATTTTCTCACTGGGAAGAGAGGGCTATTTGTCACTACTGTGTTCTGTGTTCTTCTGTTTCTTAATTAAATTCTGGTACAAAAGACCGGTTTTCCCACAGGGATGTTAAACTCTGGAGTGGGGTGGCCACGCAGGGTCTGTTCATCTGGTTTTTCATGAAGGTCTCTTAGGCTGAAACTGAGAGAGGCTTCTCTCCTGCAGTGTGATGCTCATCTTGGCCACGTGTTTCCCGATGGCCCCGGGCCTAGCGGTCAGAGATTTTGTATCAACAGCGTGGCCCTGAAGTTCAAACCAAATGAACACTGACTGACCTTTTCCTGGAGCCCCCCAGGCCTCTCCTTCTTGCGTATCCTTGATTTTCATAATTCAGATGGATGACTCGTTTTGTTTGCTTCTTGCTGCTGACTCTAACCAAGTCATAGCTTCTCTTATTTACCTGTAGTCCAGCCCAACTCCTGCTTGGACCTTGGGGTTTCACAGAGGGGCAGCTGTTTCCACCATCTGCCTTCTAGAGGCGTAGGGTAGGATGACAGGGTGGGCGCTCTCTTGGAACATCAGGAGGCTGATGGGCGGGAAGGAGCCAGACAATTCTACAAACCACCCTGAGCTCGCCATTGCATGTAAGTCCTGCAGGACCACAGAGGTGCTGACCCAGACCTGGGAGCCCTGAGCCTTCCCAGCATTGCAGAGCAGGTCTAGGGCGGAGCTGTGCTTTGTGAGGCACATACTGTGAGGATGAGATGTGTGGTGTACTTGGCAGCTTTTTAATGTCTCAGGCATTCTACTTTCAGCCCTGTTACCCAAAAACCAGCCTCAATGTGCGTTTGTTAGATTTTGTTGATTACAATGAACCCTTCACCCTTACACCTTCTGGCAACAAATTTAAACTTTAAAATGTTCAAATAAAGTATTTGCTGAAATTAACGTTTGCTTTTTGTCTAAGTCTATGCATTTGCTCTTCTATAAACTTGACTGGAAATGAAAATGACAAAAAAAAAATCAGGTTGCATGGTGTAGTAGGCATCTGGTTACACCAAGAAACTTGGTAACTCTAGTATTTTACAAATTGAGTCTCAAATAATTTGTTACGTATGGTATTTAAATCACTTTCTTTGGGACTTTATGGGCAGAAAGGAAACAATTGGTTATTTTTTTTCTCCTTCCTGACTTGTTAAACACCTCTTTGACCCTTCTTTTTGGGGCTTTGCTGGAAAACCCACAGTGCATCCTTAGCTTGTACTGTCATGTGCAAATCCTGACTTATTTTTGGTTTCTCCAAGGATATAACTTTAGAAAATGAATTCCACTAACCTTCCCTCATTCTTTATGCTAATATTGCCATATGTGTGGTATCATATATGAATTAAGCCTCCAAATCATTAGTGTTGTAGAGTTGATGTTAATTTATATTTACCTACATATTTGCCCATGTGGTTGCTCTTTTGTTCCTGCAATTTCATGTTTCCTATGGGATTATTTTTCTTCTATCTGAATAACTTCTTTCATTTTTTTCCTTTTAGTTCATGTTTCCTATTGATTTATTTTTTATTGATGATTAGGTATTTTCTTTCTTTCTCTCTTCTTTCTTTCAGCCCCTCCTCTCCTCTCTTCCTGCTACAGACTTAACCCTGGGTCTCATGCATGCTACATGAGTGCTATTCCACTGAGCCACAACCCTACCCCTCTTTTCATTTTTGAAGAATATTTTTCCTGGGCATATAATTTAGAGTTTTAGAATTTTTCCCCCTACAGTTAGCCTGTTGTCCCAGCATCATCATTGAGGACTTCCTTCAATTTCCTTGGCATTTTTGTCAAAAATCAATTTCCTTGTACATGTGGGTCTATTTCTAGACTGTGCTGCATTGGTATGTATGTTTTGTGAATATCCAAAGAATGATGTAGATAAGGCCAGCTTGGCAAGAAATTGAGTTTCATAGGAGTTAGTTACAAAACAGTACAGACATTGTGGGCTACAACACCAGTGAAATCACCAACCCTCCTGTGCCAGGCCGCTGGTTTTATGGAGGACTAATTAAGACAGTAAAAGCAGAATCAAGAGCAAGAAGGTGGCAGGGCAGTGGGGAGAACAAGAAGAGCCCTTGGGAAAAGTTGCATGAACTCCACTCCCATCTCCTTACCGGGAAGCTCTGCCAGTCTCCGCATGCACTGTCTTGCATGCTGGGCCACCTCATGCTATAGTCTGGTGCACAGCTCAGCACCTGGTGAGGGCCCCTGGACAGCTAACAGACCAGTACAGCATGGAGTTACTTTGGCCTCCGATGAAGATTGAGCTCCGGGCTGTTATGTGACAGATGCCACATTGGGTGCTCAGTCGTAGAAGAGCACAGTCAAGATGTGTGTTCCCAGTAAAGTGTGCCTGGGTCAGGTTTCCTTCCATGTGAGAAAGTGGGAAAGTGGTTGCACCCACAACTGCACTAATAGGCACATCCTGTATGGCGCACTGACAGGGTAACACCAGAGGTGCATACCTAAGCAGGACCGACGTCAACAGTTCTTCCCTGGCAGCCTGCATAGCACCCTCTGGCTCTGTGAATGCTGGGCAGTAAGGAGGAAGCTTTCGGCTGGGCACAGTGTGATTCCTGTGTCCTCCAACCAGAGCATGTATCTTCAGCAATAGGTTCTCACTGTCCAGTTGTGGGGTACGCCCAACCACAGTGGCCTGTATGGTGTGGGGGGCCTTAGGGACCTCTCTAGACAACAACTCACAAAGAGGTACACACTCCCCTGGCACTGAGATTTTTACTGAACAACATGACTTCTGGAAGATACTAATTTTTTTTATTTTGAAGAGAATAAAGCCAAATGAAATAAAACAGAATAGAGTCAATCAAAACAAAACAATGAATGTGGTACAGGACATCAAGATAAAAGGAGATCAATAATAGCTATCATAATGCCTCTTGTTATCTTCAAAATAACTGCCCATGCCCTCAGATATAATGAAATCAAAATAGAACAGATTAAAACCAATAAAAACAAAACAACGAAAGCAATACAGGACTTCAAAACAAGATAATAGTAAAAGAACAGTGGCTACCATAATGCCTCTTGTTATCTTCAAAGTAGCTGCCTATACCGTCAGACATAATACAATCAAACATAACAGAATAAAACCAATCAAAACAAAGCAATACAGGGCTTCAAAACAAGATAATAGGAAATCAATAATGGCTGCCATAATACATTTTGTTATCTTTGAAATAGCTGTCCATGCCATCAAATATAATAAAATCATACAAAACAAAACACAAAACCAAACTAAACAGAACCATGAAAACTATGAGTTTCATTTTGAATAGTCATTTCTTTTTGCACCTTAGAGATTATTTTTCTATGGCCTCTTCCATTTGTTACTTCACTTCTGCTGCTATCATTTCTGGGTTCTTGCAGACAAGTGGGTAGTGGGGTCCCAGGCACTTGCCGCATTGGTTACAGTTTCTCTGAAGAGAGACTGGTTCTCCTGGCCAGTGCTGGCTGTGGGCATCTGATGGTGACCATTGGGTGCGCTGGTGCAGGGCTGGCTCCCCCGCTGGCTGGTGGAGTGCACGTGGGGTTGGGCCTGGCCACTGCCTCTCTGACTTGAGTTGGTTATCAGCCTGGAGCCTTCATGATGGCTGCTGGAGTGTGTGCAGGAGGGAAGCTGGAAGATACTAATTTTTTTCCTCACACAGGGTGTCTTTATTTAAACCTTTTAACTATCCATTTAACAATCCCTCCCCCCCATTTTTTAGAAAGTAAGCAGCCTCAGTGGATTCCTAAAACAGGTGAAATTTCCCATACTCTTGGTTATTCTTGGTCTGATTTTGTATCTCAGTGTTGGTGAAATGAATGCCCCATCACTGCAGATCCTTCCCAGACACCTGTTCATGACGCTGAGCTGAGTAAGGTGGCTAATAGCAGCTTCCCCGGGGGCCTGTTTCAGGGGAGCACCTGCAGGAGGCCAGTGGCAGGCTGCCCACTGGTGAGTACATATTGTATCCCTCCCTCAGAAGCTCGCGCCTTGTGTACTCCACTGGCCAATCCCATACCGGGCATTTGACTTGTGTGGGTGCCCAAGGCAAGCCAGCGTAACCAGCATTCGAGGCCACAGCCATGAGTAGGCCTCATGTGCTCGCATGGGAAAGATCAGGATACTTCATGGCAATGCCTGTGGCTTTCACTGCCCCAGCCTGTGTTTGTGCCCCTGTACCCAGACTACAAATGCATCCAATGGGTGGTTTTGCAGGTGTCTAGGGACAAATAGCTCACCAGCCGGGTGCCTCCGCCCACCCTCTTTAACCACGTGGTATCTGTCGTTATTCCTATTATTACCACCTGCCCCCAGCCTGCCCCCAACCAGTACCATCTGCTCACAAGTGTCTAAGGGATGTGTAGTGTCCCTTTCAGCACCTTGTGTGACCTAGCTATTGGTCTAGTCACTGGTGGTGGCACATGTGTATAGTCCCAGCTACTTGGGAGGCTAAATGAGGACAGCAAGCTCAAGGCCAGTCTGGGCAATTTAGAGAGACACTGTCTCAAAATAAAAGGTCTGGGGTTATAGCTCAGTGGTACAGTGCTTGCCTAGCATGCATGAAGTTCAGGTCCAGAAAGAAAAATAAAAGGACTTCCAATTTTATTGTTTTTGTTTTTATTGATTTCTGCTCTGTTCTTTCTTTCTTTTTGTTTTGTATATAACTTACATTTCTTTTTATGCTATTTTATACTATTTTAGGGCTTTGGGTTTAGGTTGAGTTTTAGACTTCCCATTTCCTACATAAACATTTGAAGTTATGAATTCCCCAGTACTCTCTGCTTTGTCTACACCCACATGTTTTGATGTGTATATTTTTATTACCATATTTATATATAAATAGCAACATGTTTTCTAATATTTCATGTAAATCCTCCTTGACCCAGTAATTATTTATAAGTGTAGTAAGTTCCAAATATTTAAAATCTTCCTGGTTTTCTCTTTGTAATTTGTTTCTATTTAATCCCTCTGTGATCAGAACACACTGCCTATATGATTTTTAAATTTTTTTTATTTTGCAGAAAATAAAACTGAAAAAAATAGAGTCAATCAAAACAAAACAATGAATGTGATACAAGACTCCAAAACAAGATAAAAATAAACCAACAATGGTTACTATGTTGCCTCTTGCTATCTTCAAAATAACTTCCCATACCATCAGGCACAAAAAATCAAACACAACAGAAGAAAATAAAACCAGTCAAAACAAAACAATGAAAGCAATACAACACTTCAAAACAAGACAATAGGAATATATCAGTGGCTACCATAATGCATCTTGCTATCTTCAGAGTAGCTACTTATACCATCACACATAATAAAATCAAACAAAACAAAATGAATAGAATTAATCAAAAGAAAACAAAGCAATACAGGGCTTTGAAACAAGATAATAGGAAATCAATAATGGCTACTATAATCCATTTTGCTAGTTTTGAAATAGCTGTTCATGTCATCAAATATAATAAAATCAAACATAACAATACAGAATAAAACCAAGCTAAACAGAACCATGAAAACGATACAGGGTTTCAAAACAGAATAATAGATTAACAATGGCCATTGCCTTCCCCCATAGACATCTCTTCCCCTTTCACCTTCACAATCTCTATTCTGCATTTTGGATCCCACTAATTTCTTTAGTTTTTTATACTAAGGAGACAACACAATGTTCACCCATGTGACTCTGAACCATTTCACCCATGAGCATGCTCTCAAGTTGTATTCATTTACCTACAAGAATCTCAAGGTTATCTTTCTTTATAGCTGAGTAGCCTTCCATTGTATAGAAATGCTATATCTTATCCATTCTGCAGCTGGTGGGCAAGCTATCTCTACTTTTTTTCTGGTTCCCTGTCACATACCACATTGTTTTCTCTCCTCAAACTTTGTGAATTTCCTTTCGAGTTAAATGTGTTTCTTGGATAAAGCATATCTTGTTTCTTGATGTACTCTGCCTGTGTTTCTTTTTATTGGTGAATTGAGGCCATCTACAATAATGGTTATGGCCAACATTCACTGGCTCATCTCTGCCACGCTATTTTCCTGGCATTGGCTGTCTACTTTTCCCCTCCATTCAATTGTCTGCCCCGCTTGGTGATCCCCCTCTGCCGCTGTTCCTGGAACCGTGGTCTTTTTTTTATCTTTCTCTAAAATGTCCTTCAGTATTCTTTGTAGGGTTGGTTTGGCAGTCATAAATTCCGTCAGTTGTTCTTTGTCATGGAAGTATCTTGTTTCTCCATTAATTTTGAAAGATAGTTTTGCAGGGTACATCAGTCTGGGTTGGAAGTTGTTTTCTTTCAGGACTTGAAATATTTCACTCCAAGCTCTTCTTGACTTGATGGTCTGTGTTGAGAAGTCTGTCATGATTCTGATGGGTTTTCCTTTATGAGTGATCTGTTTCTTTTCTCTAACAGCTTTTAATATTCCGTTCTTGTGTTGAATTTCTCAAATCTTGATTACTGTATGTCTGGGTGTAGATTTATTTTGGTTATGGCTAGCTGGAGTTCTATATGCCTCACCTGAATATCATGTCCTTTTCCCATGTTTGAGAAGTTTTCTGCTATTACTTCTGTAAATAGAATTGTAATGTCATTTGTGTTGACCCCTGCTTCTTCATTGATACCTATCACTCTTAAATTATTTTGCTTCAC